>CM017906.1:2212145-2290430 GCA_008369825.1 Triplophysa tibetana | reverse complement strand
GAGTTTCTTTCAGATACTCAAAGGCTTTGTTTTTTTTTCAACATTTTTAAATGTTATTTAAAGCAATTTTATTTCAAACAGAGATAACGATAGAGAGGCAAAAGTCACAGACTACAGCTTCAGCAACGAGAATACATTTTGTGCACGATAAACAAACATAATGTATTTAATTCGTCAATATCCAACATGCATCCATGAGTGGACACAACATAAGCATGTGGTGCAGATACAGGAGTCAGTGCTCATGACACATGCGTTGAGCAGACACAGGAGACGGCGTTCTACATCAACACTCCACTCATGAAGAATTTTCATTCTTTGGTGGACTTCCCCTTTAATGTTCTAGCCAATGTCTCACCTCAGTTTATTCAGTTCACAATTAGTGTTCTTCAATCCTTCAGAAAGACGCTTGACTCCATCATCCTGAGATTATTTCTGCTCATGTCGAGATCCTTCAGACTGCTGGAGTCTGAACTGAGAACTGCAGCCAGAGCTGAACAACTTTCTTCTGTTAGATCACACTTACTGACACTGAAAATACATACAAATTACAAACACAAAACACAAAACATTATTTGACCCAGAAAAACATGGCATGTTCAACCCTTTTTGTTCATGAAAACAAATTCTGTTAAGGTTGATGATTGATTTTAGTGTTTACGAATTGTTTTTCATCTGTTGTGACTAGGAATGCACAGTGATTAGTTGCAAGTAATCGTTTTCTTTTCTCAATTTTTATACACAGCACACCCACATAAATTATGTATGTATATATTAGTGGTGGGCCGTTATCGGCGTTAGCGTGCTGCGTTAACTTGAGACTCGCCGTTAATGTCGCCGTTAATCTATTCTCAAAGTTGGGTTGGGAGCTGGGTCTATACTACGCAAGCCATGATGACTTTCACCTTGATATTTAAGCGCGGATGTATACCTTGATTAATGGCACTGTAGGGGGGCGAGAACGAGAGTTTTCAACTCGCGTGATTCTCGCAATTCGCTCGATTCGCGCCGCTATTAGGTCTATCGCGTCTTTGCATTGACTTTTAACATGTAAATCACTCGCGCTTGACGCGCCATTCGTGTTTGGTCTGCACACAAAATAACGTTACTGTGAAATGACCACATCAAACGTGACGTGCTAACATGGATGCAGGTATGAAGCCGCCGGGTTTGCTTCAGGGAAAATTTATTTTTAAGAAGCTTCCCAATGGAAACCTCGACAAGACTAAGGTTGTTTGTACCTTGTGCAATGTGGAATTGGTTTACTGTAGGAGCTCTTCCAGTCTCAAGTACCACCTAAACGCAAAGCATCCCTTAGCTAATGCGGAAGTAAACACAAGTACATCTCATTTTTTTCATCACAAATTATCATAGTAGAACAGCTTTCTCAAGCAGTTTGTGATGCATTTTGGAAACAGGAGATGAGCCCCTGGTCTAATAATTACAATCAACTGTTGACATCAACTGTTTCAAATCACATCATTATTTAACCAATTTACATCATTACTAGCCCTAAATTGCTCCTGTACCAACTTTTTTTGTAATGTGTTGCAGGTCTGAATGACAGGACAGGATGTATATTTACAAATGACATGAAGTATACCTGACAAAACATGACATATTTTGTGTTCATATTGTCTGCAATGAATTACAAGTCAAAGTAAATTTAGAAATCGCTACTTTCTTTTTTTATTTGCGTTTTCTATACTGTCCCAACTTTTTCTGATTTGGGGTTGTATAATTTTAATCAAAATGTTATCTTTATCAACAAACAATTTTCTTCCATCAATAATTTTTTTGTATGCCACTTACCTTTGATCACATAACCCTCACATCAGTCTTCACATTCTCCTCGTTCTCTACATTAACTGAAACTGAAGTTTCTAAAGTTCTCTCCAGAACTACTTGTCCAGGGCCTTGTGATCTCTAGGCTGGACTACTGTAAAGCTCTCCTGCTGGTCTGTCTGTTAAGGCAATCAAACCAGCTGCTTGAGAACGCAGCAGAGCGGCTCATCTTCCACGAGCCTAAAAGAGCTCAGATGACGCCGCTCTTCTTCTCTTTTCACTGCATTTGAAGCATGGATCAGGTTTAAGTCAATGACACTTGGCTACAGGAAAATCACCTGCTCTGCACCGTCATACTTGAACATCCTCCTACACCCCATACAGAACCTTGAGCTCAGTGAATGAACAGTGCCTGGAAAGACCCTCACACAAGGTACTAAATCACTTTCCCATTCATACTCCTTCACTTCTCCTGACTGGGGGAACAATCTTACAAATGCAGTCGTGTCAACCTCTTCTCTCTCATCATTCAAGAAACAATTAAAACATATATTTTTTGTGAATGCCAGACTGGAAAATGTTGACTGAAATCTCTCTCTCTCTCTCTCTCTCTCTCTCTCTCAATAGGTGTTTTTCCGGCTTTGCAAAAACAAGTATGTTGGTACTTATTTTATTGCTGACAAATTGCTATATAGTTCCTTATCTTCTCTTTAAGTCGGTTTAGATAAATGCGTCTGCCAAAAAAATTATATACAACTTTCAGCCATCAAATTATGACCAGCTTCCTAATATCATGTTGGTCCCCCTTTTGCTGACAAAACAGCCCTGACCCTTTTAGGCATGGACTCCACTAGACCCCTGAAGTTGTGCTGTTTTATCTGCACCAAGATGTCAGCAGCAGATCCTGCAAATCCTGTAAGTTGCCAGGTGGGGCCTTCATGGATCAGACTTGTTTGTTCAGGACATCCTACGAATGCTCGATTGGATTGAGATCTGGTTTGGAGACCAAGTCAACATCTCAAACTCATTGTTGTGCTCCTCAAACCATTCCTGAAACATTTTTGCTTTGGTGGTCTGATGAATCACTTTTCTTTTACATCACATTCAAGTTCACCACTGTTCTGTCCTTGGACCACTTTTGGTAGAAACTGACCACTGCATTACGGGAACACCCCACAAGCCTTTGCCTTTTGCCTTTGTCATTTTTCCTGCTTCTAACACATCAACTTTGAGGACAAAATGTTCACTTGCTGCCTAATACTGTATATCCCACTCACTAATAGGAGCCGTGATGAAGAGAATATCAGTTTTATTCCCTTCACCTGACAGTGATCGTCATGTTATGCCTGATCGGTGTTTAATATAAATTATATCTAAATGTAAAAATACCTGTAAATATTTCTTAAATATAAACATGCGTGTGTGTGTATTTATATATGCATAAATATTATACACAGAAAACCCACATATATTATGTAAACAAATGCTTATATTCTGTAAACGATTACTTGCAACCAGAGGCATAATAAGACCTCATGGTGCCCCTGGGCAACAGCCCCAGAGGTTTCCCCCCATCAACCCACTTGCAAGAATCCTCTCATTAAAGTATTTATATATTAAAAGATTTTATAAGAATGGAACTCAACAATTAACAATTTGGCCTAGTGTACAGTAGTTAAGGGGCACCTACTTTCTGCTGTAATGCTACATTTCAGGTTTTGATGTAGTGAAAAAAATCACTAACAATTTTTTTACAGATGTAAATGTTCTTCGTTCCACAGAGTGGGGATACAGGGACACACACACACACGGACACACACTATAATTTGCGTGTATGTATTCACATTAGGGGGACAATTGAACAATGTACACATTTTCAGGAAATTGGGACTTTAATTCACCAAAGTGGCATTCATTAGATTACAATGTACAGCAAGGTTATTAATAAAAATAACCAGAAACGTTATTGTTACTATTTTAACTGCTTTACAAATATTCAAGCGCTCTTTTTAAGCACAGAATGTGTATATTCTCCTCACTAAACGGTCACATAAGTACTGAAAAAAATTGTACTCCACTAAAAAGAAGCCTTACCTCCACGTACTATTAGCATACATTATAATCAGCACTATAACATCTTATTTCTGACGCATACCATGTATATACAGTATATATACCTTTATTAATCAGTGATAATCCCCACACTTTTAGTCACAGCTACAACAATGCGCCTGCATCGTGTGAAAACTAAAGTGTACACGAAAGACGACTCGCCTCATAACAGTCACTTGTGATTGGCTGAATGTTAATTCACTCAAATCTATGTAACTAACCAGATAACATGGGGGGAATGTTGGCGGAGGTGTGTCAAAAAAGAACGGAGGACAGAACCATTTTTATCTGAAAGTGGGGGTATTCCCGCACATGGTGCAACGCCCATTTGCAGGCCTAATTTAAGTCTTAAGAAACAAGTGCTTTTTTAAATAAAATAAAAAAATAGCAGGTTTACTTGGTGCCCCTGAAGAATTGGTGCCCCTGGGAACTCGCCAATTTGCCCATATGGTTAATCCGCCTCTACTTGCAACTAATCATTGTGAGGCGTAGTTGTGACACGTACCTCAGTTTCTTTAATTCACACTTTATGTTCTTCAGTCCAGCACAGAGTAGCTTGACCCCTGAATCCTGTAGATTATTATTGCTTATGTTTAGCTCCTCAAGACTGTTATCTGAGCTCAGAACTCTAGCCAGAGCTGAACAACTCTTGTCTGTTAGATTACAGTCATTCAACCTACAAGAATCATAACACAGAATCAGAATTAAAACATGCAACACAGGTACCACCTAACAGACATGAACAGTAGATAGAATCTTCTTTAAATAAAAGATTAATGTTAGCATTGTGTCTTTCATTTTATCACATATATACTGAAACTGTGTTTGATGTGTAGATGTGAACTGACTTTATTCCATTACTTACAGAGCTTGTTTGGAGGATTTGACAACTGGCAGTAATCTAATGAGACATTCATCTGATTTCTTGAATTTCTGAAGCTCAAACTCCTCCAGTTCCTCATCTGATGTCAGCAACACAAAAGCGAGAGCAGACCACTGAGCAGGTGAGAGGTCAGAAGATGACAGACTTCCTTCACTAAGATGCTTCTGAATCTCTTGAACCAGAGTTTGATCATTCAGTTCATTCAGACAGTAGAACAGATTGATGGATCTCTCTGGACATAAACTATCTTCAAATTTCTGCTTAATGTACTCGACTATTTCTGTGTTGTTCTGCTTAATGCTCTCTTCCTGTGAAAACAGACCTTGTAGGAGAGGTCGATTGGACTCAAGTGACAGACCGAGGAGGAAGCGAAGGAAAAGATCCAGATGTCCATTGTCACTCTCAAGTGCCTTATCCACTGCAGTCTTCAGTAAACCAGTCAGAGTTTCATTCTGGGCTTCTGGCTCCATGAGTTCTTGAACAAACACATTTTTCTTGTTCTTGTCTAGAAACAGATGTGCATACAGAGCTGCGATAAACTCTTGAATGCTCAAGTGAACAAAGCAGTACACAGTACCAAGAATGATCCCTGTGTCCTGTTTAAAGATCTGAGTGCACATCCCTGAATACACAGAAGCTTTTGTGACGTCAATGCCACAATCCACCAGATCTGACTCATAGAAGATCAAGTTACTTTTTTCTAGTTGTTCAAAGGCCAGTTTTCCCAGTGAATAGATTGAGTCCATGTCCCAGGAGATATCAGGCGAGTATTCTCCATCATACTTTCTTCTGCTCTGTTGAATCTGAAAGCGAAAGAAGTGTGTGTACATTTGTGTCAGAGTTCTAGGAGTATCATCAGTGTTTGACTCCTGTGTGTCATCAGTCTGATCTTTGCTCTTCTTCTCTAGAATGTTCTGGAGCACAGTGGCTGAAATCCAGCAGAACACTGGGATGTGACACATGATGAAGAGACTCTTTGATTTTTTAACGTGATCAATGATTGTGTCGGCCATATTCTGATCTGTGAATCTCTTTCTGAAGTATTCTTCCTTCTGTTCATCATTGAATCCTCGGACCTCTGTCACCCGGTCGATACACTCAGGAGGAATCTTACCGGCTGCTGCTGGTCTGGTGGTTATCCAGATGTAAGCGTGAGGAAGCAGATTTCCTTTGATGAGGTTTGTCAGGAGAACATCCAGAGGAGCAGGTGATGTGATATCACTCCATATCTCATTACCATCAAACTTCAGAGGAAGACGACATTCATCCAAACCATCAAGGATGAACAGAACCTTTTTGTTTTTTCTGGTAAGGTCCAGTCCTTTAATCTCTGGGAAAAACTCACATAAAAGATCCTTTAAACTAACTTCTGCTTTCTCCTTCAAGTTCATCTCTCGGAATGGAAGAGGAAATATGAAGCTGATTTCCTGGTTTTCTTTTCCTTCAGCCCAGTCCAGAACAAACTTTTGCACTGAGACAGATTTTCCAATGCCAGCAACTCCTTTTGTTAGTACAGTTCTGATGTTTTGGGTTTGTTCATGTGGTTTAAACAAATCCTTGAAGTTAATCTGTATGTCTGGTGATTCTAGACGTCTGTAAGCAACCTCGATCTGTCTTATCTCATGTTCAGTATTGACTTGTTCACCTCCACCCTGAGTGATGTACAGATCCGTGTAGATCTTATTTAGAAGTGTGGAGTCGGCCTGCTTTGCAATTCCTTCAAATACACATTGATACTTCTTCTCCAGATCTGATTTTAGTTGACTTGTGTAGATCAGCTCATCTAAACAAACACAAACACAGTGTGTATAGATATTAATCCTCATCTCCTGCATTGTGTTAGTGAGAATATTACATAGTGATGTCAAGAACTTCTTACCTTCCAGAGTATCAGCAAGTTCATCTTGTTTCATACTTCTCAGAAAGTGGATTGTGACATCAAGGGCTGTTTCCCTGATGTTGTTTTTGTTCTCCTTAAAGTCCTTCACATAATATTGTGTGTTTTCATTTTTCAATATTTTCTTAAACCTTTCCAGCTCATTCTTAAAAAATACTGCTATTTTGTTTTCAAGACCCTGAAAGTAAAGCATGAACATAAAAAAAGGCTTTCACCCAGTTAAAGACAACTAATAGACTTATAAATAAAAATAATTTTACCTGAAAGATTCGGGAAATATCATCTTTAAAATGCTGGAGTTCTGCAGCTGATGTCTCACACTGAATTCTGTTAGCAAACCAAAATAATCAAACATTAGAGAAATCTACTGAAAACAGTTATTGTTCTTAATAAGCTTCAAAAGCTAATAACAGCAACAAATATTGTCAACTCTTACGACAATCCTCTAATTTGCAAGAGAATGTGGATACAATTATTTTCTGCCCCAAAAAAGTAAATATGTGCGCAGTGTTTCTGGTGATCTGTGGCTGTTGATCATATTACAATATTAAATCCCTAATTGTTTTCTTTTACTACAAAATAAATAAAAATACTGTACATGAACACAGTGTTTCAAAAGCCATTACATCACTAACTAGGGCTGATCTAATTGTCAATTTCCATCTTAATTGATTTGTCATGTTTGATTTCTCACCTGTCCAGCAGAAATGTTGTCAGTTCTTCATCACTCTTTATTCCTCTTTGTTCTTTAAGTGTTTTCCACCGAGTGATTTCTGAACCAATATTTATTAAGGTCTCCTGCCATCGTTCACTTAAACACACACACATAAATCACATAGATAATAAAGCAGTAAAGCATTTTAAATTTTTCAATCACTTGATCATCAAATGTGCTTTTTATTTAGAGTATGACCCAGCATTCATCAATACAGAAAGAGGAATGATGGGAAATAAATTTGTATAAAAACTACAGAGTTCATCATTAATATACACAACATCTTCAGCACTCGTGAATGTTCTGTATATGTTTTATTTGAATAATTCATTGATAAACACTTTATTTTGATTGAATCAATGAAAAATGATGAATAAAACCCTACACCAAGAAATCAAGCATATAGCTTTCAGGTCACATGATTCAATCTCACATCAACTGATCCTCTACCTATAGAAATATATAAAATGACACTATTACAGCTTCAGTTTAAAATTCATTCAGATATCAGCAGTTTATGATGTTGCTTAGGAGCAAACTACCCTCCTCCTTCAACAACTTCACTTCACATTTACAATCAGGACTCGACTTCTGTTATTCCTTTTCATAAGTCTCTCTTACATTACATAATGTTTTACACTTAAATGTCTTTAAGAACTAATGACATCTGTTGTTCTTTTCTGTTTCCTTTGCTCTTATTCATGCTGGCTAATGGATGGTCAGAGAGTTTATGCCCAGAACACAACCATATCATACTGTATACATCTTTGATGATATTGATCCTGACAGAACTACCAGTGCTTTAAACTTTCATTATGAATACTAATTTCAGTTCTCTCTAACACAGTGTAACTGTGTCACACAATAAGAAACATTTGACATACCTTTTGATATCTGATGGTGTTTTCTCACTGAAGTTTGGTCCAATGCCTTTTGAATCGTCACTCTTGAGAGACACGAAGCTGAATACAGGTGAAGCTGATCTGTGAGACACAAAACAGAGAAGGAAGAACCTCAAACAATCCTGATGAGACTGAGACCCTGTTTACACTCGAGCGTTTTCATTTTCTCTTAGTTTCCACCTTTCGTCCGCACCAAGATGGCATTTTCATCAACAATGAATCAACATTGTTTATTAATTTACTTTGGATAATAATGTCTGCTAAATGCATATTGTAAGTGTCTTAAGGGAAGAAGCTTGCATAGATGCAATGAAAGGAAACAGGCATGCAAAGATCTTTCCTGTAGCTCAGTGGTAAGAGCATTGCGTTAACAACGCAAGGTTGTGGGTTCGATCCCAGGGGATTGCAAATACCTATTTAAAATGTATAGGATAAAGCAATGTAAGTCACTTTGGATAAAAGCGTCTGCCAAATGCCTAAATGTAAATGTAAAGGTAAAAATGACATAAGAATCATCCAATGATTTAACTGTGTTAGTTATGGTCTAAGAGGTGGTTTCTCAGACAGAGATTAGATTAAGACAGGACTAGGCCTCAATTAAATTAGGGAACAGGCAGCAGACTGACAGTTGAAGGGGAGGAGTTATCGGATGCTCCGCCCATGCTGTCTATATGATGTCATATGAGATGGATAAATCAATACAGGAGGAAAAGTGCATTTTCAGATTTTTACTGAAGATTATGAGGGCACATTCATTTTAAAAAGAGAACGTCACATTTGTAAGATATTGAAACCAAACATTTCATTGGGACTTTAAAATACCTTTTGGTAACTGATGGGGTTTTCTCACTGAAGAATGGTCCCTCTTCTCTAGATCGATCACTCTTAACAGACACAGAGCTCAATCCAGATAAAGATGTTCTTTTACTAACAACACAAATATCAGAGAGGGAAATAATAATTTATTACAGAAAGAACCTTACACGCATATGAAGAGATTGATTCTTGTGTATTACAATGAGGCAGTTTAACAAAAAACGTAACTGTATTATTGTTCTGTTAAAGACTGCAAATGGAGAAATTAGACCAATTAGCATTCACACTAAAATGCTGTGATGACATATGGGTCTCATTCACTAAGGATGTGTATGCAAATTTGTAAGTGAAACCTGCGTATGAATGTTTTCAAGCACAAATCGTGATTCACAAAAACTTTCAAACTAAAATGTGTTCTTAACACAAGATAAAAGATATGAACAGTTGAAAGCACACATACGCAAAAATCTCTTACTTTTCATCGCTCACTCTTTCTCTCTCTCTCTCAGACAAACTGACAAAATTATGTTTCAATTTAGGATAGTAGTTATACATATGAATTAATATATGTATTTATTTATTTAAATACCTGTATATTTAATTAAAAAAAATGATTTCAGTGAGAGCTGTGTTAGACTATAGCTCAAACTGCAAGGTTTCTCTGAGTAACAGAGCTTTTATGGCTAACAAGAACTCTTTAAACTGTGTGTCTGTATAAAAGGTGTTTTATTGTGTATGAACTGATTTTGAGGACTGAACACTTGTAATTACTTGTGGGAGCACGTCTGTAGACAGTAACACATGGGGTTGACTGGAGTATGTTAAAGGGGCATATGACATGGCAAAAATGAATATTATTGTTTGTTTAAGATGCAATGTGCATACACAATTTAAGAAAAAAAACCAGCTGTATTTTCCACAAACCGTGCATGTTTTTATCTCCTCCTTGCTCTCTGAAAGAGTTTTCACAAAGCTAATCGCTCTGAAAGCGAGGTGTGCTATGATTGGCCAGTAACTCAGTGCGTAGTGATTGGTCGAATACTGCAAGACTGTGACGAAAATGTAACATGAACATCAGGTTCCAAAGCAATTGTACTGACAGGTACCTCCACCTTACTTGCCAGTGGCCGGTCTCAGTCAAATCATGTCAAGAACTGACATAGATTTGTTGGGGTGAAGTTACAAAAGGTGTTTCAGGCAGGTCTGGGTGAGCAATCGCTTTTATATAAAATGCAAAATTTGTTGCAAAACTTTAATTTTAGCAATTTTACGTTTCTAATACATGCATGGGCAACTATTAACACACTAAAGACACAGAAAAACACGAATTCGCACCATATGACCCCTTTAAGTGAATCTATCCGAGAATATCCTTAAATATGATAATCTATTTAGTGATTAGTCCATGTCGTCATCCAAAATCCAGTTTTTTTTCTAAATCCCGTCATCCAAAATACACTTTGGAGAGCAAAGTGTCGTAAATCATCCCATAAAATCAAGCAGACTTTCCTGCCTTAAGTCTTTGCCGCCGGATGCACCGTCCAGTGGAGAGTGCGGAGGGCTGCGGAAGTCGCACGTCGCAATGTCGAGTTGAGGTTGCTGCATACTGTGGACACCCGGGAAAACGAAGCTCTCTTGGAGACACTGTGGGACGTGGTAAGGGACCGTACCCATGCGGCTCGACATCCATGGCATGGCTGGTGCTGTGCCTGACTTCCTGGATCTTCCCGGGTGTCTCCTGTCAGGGCTGATGGGAAGATTGTTGCCCTCCGCTTGTGTCTCTGTTAATGGGGGTCCGCCTGTGGAGGGGGTGTCGGAGCCGGGGTCGGAGGTACGGAGGTAAGGAGGGGCGGGGGTTTGCTGGGATTGCTCCTTTGCACGCTGTGGCATGGTTCCACTATGGGACGGTCTGGCGACGCCCATAGGAGACAGGTAAGGTAACCGTGACGGAGCCAGAACAGTCTGCATCAATGATTCGGACGCAATTACAGTATGTTGCTATTATGCCGCTCGCTGCCACAGACGGCTTGCTAGCCTCTATCGAGCAGGAAGCAGATGATGTTGTGGCTGCGTCCATAAAGAAGACAGCCAACCGTGACCGGTTACATTGGTGCTGTGACCAGATGGGAGTGAGGTTTACAGGGGTGAATGTAACCGAGGCCAGCGACAGAGAGCTGTGCGAGTAAAGCCCATCTCCAATCCGGACCAGCGCAGAGCTGGTGAATATGACCAGCAACATTTATACCCAGGTGTTCCAATTGTCTTTTGTTGGTCATTGTCTTTTGTTAGCTTCTGTGTTCCTGGTTCTGGTCTCGATATAGTTAAGTTATCTTTGTTTTGTTTACCAATAAACCTTATTGCTGCATTTGGATCCTCTTCTCCTCATCCCTGCCCTCTTTGTCACGCTTGTCACTGTATGTTCTTCTTTTTTAATACATAACCTGCTCTAGTCTTCTGACAGTAAACAACAAACCCTTTCTTGCATTTCTCTACTGGACCCTGGAACCAAACAATCTTATAAATATGGTGATGTATGTAGATTTGAAATCAGTTTGATGTGTATCATTTTTTTTCCTCTTTCTCATCCAGATTATCTTCACATCAACAGTTTTGTATGATCAAAGTTAACTCTCCTCATAATAATTCACAAGTTCTGAATCCACATTTATCATTGTCAACAGAAAGGTTAAGATATAAAACATCTTTTGTAAATCTTTAGCATAAAGAACACTATTGCAGTAACAACGCCCTTAAGGTGCCAATGTACTTGGAAATATCAAAGAACAGTGATGTTACATTGCTGTCTATTGTGGGTTAAAAAGCCCTCAGACCTCATTAAAAATAATCCTTCACATGTCATTTGTGTTCCTTGTGTGCGTGTAATTCATGACAGAATTTCCCTTCTTTGTCAGAGTTTCCCTTTAAGTGATGACACAGTCTTACCTCTGTTCCTCTGGAAGACTCATCTCTGAGGTAAAGTTCAGTCCTAAATCTTCTGATAATATTCAGAGAGCTGCTTAAGCAATGATGTAGTTGTGTGAAAGACACAAAGTCATTACCTGAAGATCACAATATAAGTGTTAAATACAAAGACTGTTCATGGTAAGAAAATGAGAAATAAAGGGTAAAGCTTAAGACCGTAAAAAAAAAGAATATATTACAATTATAATAACTATACAACGTTTTGATCACAATAATCAGAAACTGGGCCTTTGGTTAAACCAACTGTTTGTAGATTCTTATAGACATTGTTGTTATTGTTTTACAGCACTGTAATTCAAACTAAAATTAAACAGCTGAATCCAAACACAGACATAATGTATGGAAAACCATAAATACAAAAACTGTGTTAAGTTATTATTAAAGTCCTATTGAGCCGGAAGTTGCGATCGTTCTTACACATTTCAGAGTGATAGGGGATTTTAGCGGAGATAAATAGTGGGTGTGGCTTGCGTTTCGTCAATGCCAATGTGTAAACAGGCTTGATTTTTAAATGAAGCTGGTAGCATATAAACAGTTGAAGGGGAGGAGTAAACGACTGCAAATGACTCATTACTCATTTCTCAGCAAAGCAACGGAAAGTAAGAAGGGATGTTTTCTGTTATGTGAGAATGACGCGCTGAGTGAAAGCGATACGACAAGACCAGGAAACTAGTTTTACTCATGAATGTTTTATATCTTCTTTTTCGTTTTTATACCTAGTTTGTGTTGCTACTTGAGTTCATTAGTTATAAAATATTCCATAATAGTTATTTAAACATTTATAAACCCAAATATTTTATGCATTAGTTTTACCCTACAAAGTTGTTTCAAACTTGCCCCCACATGTCGCACTATATGATCACTCATATACATCTTTCTCATACAGAGATCATATGAAAGTGGTGAAGACATCTGCTGTAATTTGTGCAGGTAAACTTCATTTAAACTTTTCAAGTTTGTGTGATTTTTCAACAGTTTTAACCTCAGATACTTAAAATAAGTATAATGTAAATATATCATAAATGTATATTTAAGATAAATATAATGTCGCTTATGCTAATATAAAAGCATCAGACAAATGCTTAAATGTAGCCTATATGTAATATTATTATATAAACATTTTTATGTCACCCATATAATATTTTTCTTTTTTACATTTTTTTAAGCATAAAAAACAAATTATGTTGTGGGTCCACTTAATCTGTATACACAGAAACCATACAATGGTTAACATCACTATTACATGTGGAATATAATCCTTTAAACTTACTTTGCTGTAGTAGCTCTTGGCACAGCTTCACCTTTAAGAAGAATCATTCTGCTTTCGATTTCTGAAACCACTAAAGCGTGTGAGGAAGTGCAGAACACTGAACGCGGAAATGAGTCTTCATCACTTACTTTAAATGTTATTGTGATTAAAATAATAAGTATAATTTATGAATGAGCCCATAATGTAACACTTAGCAATATTTACATGTGATTTGATTTCTTATAGTAATTAATATAAGAAATCTAAAAGATGTGCATTATAGTTGACATTGAACATGATTTTTTTTTAATGGATGTAATTACATTTTAATATCTATTGAAGTCACATATTAAATACGTAACAATATATTTACGATTATTGAACGTCCAGCGTCAAGGGCTTTTGAAGAGTCTATAAAAGTCTGTGTTTGGAGTTTATCTTTCATCTTTCATTTATTCTAACAGTGAGGAGTAATGTTTAAAATCATTGCATTAGCGACATCTTGTGGCTCTTTGACCCTTTTCTGGCACTTTTTGTTTGATTGATTTAAGAAATGCGCATTTCTCATGTGCTGCCATACAAATCATATTTTTTATTATTAGTAGTAGTATTAAATATAAGTTGTGGATAATTAATAATGATATTATTGATATAATGTTTTATCCTGTAAGAATATGCTAGTGTGTTAAGTGTGTGTTGGTGTGTGTGTGTACACTGTAAAAAACAACCTATAAAATCTACTCAATAAAATTGAGGTAACAATTTGCACTCACTTCAAAGGAGTATATTCTACCCCATATTTTTGAGTAAAGAGTACCTAAATTTATAAGATATAACAAACTAAATTAAATTGGATAAATTTTACCTAATATATTATACAAGTAATTACTTAACAAAATTGGGTAATGTTTACCCTTTGACAGCAGGTATTGCTCATCTACCTAATTATTATCAGTAATATATAGCCAATATAAATAATTAAATGTTACTCATTAAGAGATGGTTGAATTTACTTAAAAAGGGTGAAAGGTCATTGCAATAAAAACATTTCAATGAACTCTTTATTTTGTAAACACTGAAATCCTCTTACACTCAATTTCTAATAACATACCACTTCACTTTTACAAATTACTCCTTACATTTCAAAATAAACATGGACTGCTGACACAAACATTTCATATTTTAAACATTTAACACTAATCCAAGTGCAAAAGACCCGTTCTACATTCAAGTTGAATTACAACTATTGTTCACATTACAAATTCATGAAAATGTTCTATTTAAAAACAAACTAATGTCTTTACTGGATGTCAGAATATACATTAGAAGCAACATTTCCTATACATACAACTGTAACATTTTGTCCTTTTAAACAATAAGCAACTATTATCCAATGCATTGTGGTGCTGCAGTGGTTGCAACACAAGATCTGTAATGAAAGGCAGATCACATTTACCTCTGTGGATTGACATGCTATAAGGACACAAAGATGCATTTCATTTTTTTAAATATTAAACGCTAACTAATCCAAGTACAAAAGTGCCCTTCTACATTCAAATTCAAGTGACACAGAACTATTGCAAACTCATTTAAATAAAATATAAATAGTTTTCGCTGAATGTCAAAATATACATTCATAGCAATATTCTTATTCTTTACATCAATTTCAATTGAGATACAAGTCATCGTTGTAATTCTTGAACATTTTCCATCAAAATATGTCTTGGTTGGCTAAAGCAAATGTACAGGAAAAAAAAGCGTATTCCCTAATCTTACGTTCAAGGGTTTGGACCTTCTTGAGGGGGTTTGCTCCATCAAGTTCCAAAAAAAGCTTTTGGAACACGTCAAAACTGTACTTCAGGTTTCTTGGATACTCTATATTCAGAGCATATATCATTCCCATCAACAGTATGCATGCTGTGGTTCTGTTTCCACACCCGCTCAAAACTTTGCTGCCTTCCATAACGATAGACACATCTGCTGGGTCCTGCTCAGCTGTGGGATATGCATCACCAGCACTTTCATTTCTTGGTTTGTTTGTTTCTGAAGTTCTCCTACCTGTTAAAAATAAAAACAAAATGCATGTCAATTTTCAAATTAGTTAAATAAACATTATTCACATATCCTCTTATGTTGTGAGTGCTGTCTCCATTACAAATCCACCATAGTCACCACCTGTTTCATCTAATGCTAGACAATCAGAAAAAAAGCAGTTTCAACAAGCTAAGTGCACAGCTTTAAACATTATAATGATGTACAGCAGTTTAATGCAAGAAACCTTTTCAAGAAATTGAACGTACTTGGGTGCAAAATAAAGTAAGAAGATTCACATGAACAGCATTGAATTACAGCTGATACGGCTCCTAATAGGTCTTGTTCTGCGACTCGTCAGCGCCTCACTGGTGCTGATAACAAATCAGCGCCACCATTGTGGCGTTATGCCGCAACTGCATTTATAAATGACAGTCTGTTGAATGCACCCGACATAATTTTGGCGAGAGTCTGAGGCGGCACGAATTTTTTTCAATGTACGAATCGCCTAAGGTTACAGGCAGAGGCGATTCTAGGTTTTCAATATTAGGGGGGCTCAGCCTCCAATGAGGTTACATAGCCACTCTCCTTAAGCACCACACATAACGTTACATTACTTAAATTAGGCCCTGTCAGCCTGTGGCGCCGAGAAAATAGGGGTATTACACAGAGTCGTAACTTTTTATAAACCCAAAGAAGAAAATAATGGTAGAGCAAACATTTAAGTTAGTACACATTTGCTTAATTGATGATATAAAGAAGTTGAACAAAAACTTACCGGAGGCTCCACAAATCCTGTCATCGAATCTGAAGAGGATGCTTCACGTGATTCCTGATTTCCCGCCGGGGCGTTTATGCATGCGCACTCCGTAGTGTCATAGCTAATATTTTCGGGTAAATTTTACCTTGTTTTTTTAAGTTCCCATTATTACTCATAAAAAGTAGGTAGTGTGGGTAGAATGTACCTATTAATATATATTTTATTTTCTAACCAATATTTTAAGCTACATTTTAACTGATTTTAATGGGTTGATATTTAACACCGTCCAGAACCTTTTTTTACAGTGTGTGTGTGTGTGTGTGTGTGTGTGTGTGCGTGCGTGCGTGCGTGCGTGCGTGCGTGCGTGCGTCTAAGTCAATGTGTGTAAGTATGTGTGCATATTGTGTGTGGAGCGTTTGTATGTCTGTCTTCTGTCTTCTATAACTGCCGCATAAGGGCAATGAAGAGTCAAAAAAACATCTCCTCCTGTTTTCTAAACCAAACAACGTAAGTATCCCATGCCTGTTGATTTTTCCCAGATCATGTGGCAGATTAGTTTTGTTATTGTACAGCTAGTCCATTGCACTCAGCAGACACAGCAAGATGTGGAGAGAGGCAAATACCACATTAACACAAAAAGAATGGTTGGATAAAACAAACAATTTATCGATTGGAAGTAATGTTTTATCTGGACTTGCAAGACTAAATTTGGATCCTGACATCACATTATCACATAACCTAATATACTGTATAAGTTGACTGGTGTCAATTTACTGATTTAGGTTTATATGTTTAAATAACACATTTTGGTGGGTGATTGTCATACTATAACAGATTTCAAATAAAAATCATCCAAAGACTTTTTAGTGCAAACCATTAGCCCAATGCAGAGTAACTACTTGAGCACTAAACAAAACCCAAATTACACAAAATAACTAACTGAGTTGAAATCATTTGCTGACGCTTAGTTTCCTCAAGTTAAAAAATCCCATCTGAGCCCCTGACCTGGACCGGACCATATTCGTTGCCACGATGTACCAAAACATTCCAACGATTGATAAAATATATATATTTATATAAACCATTTCAGTTTAGCTGCACACGTACCCAAGTTTTCAATAATTAAGCACCAACAACCTTAAACATGTACATACATTGGATGTCCAAATAAACACTGTACTTTTTAAATTATGAAATACTGCGTTGTCAAAATACACACGCACTTCTTTTAATTTCATTTATCGGATAGATATTTACAAAACCCAGTTACAAACATAAAGTATGACTAATAATAATGATTTATGGCAACAAAAAAATCACAAAATATGGAGATCCAAGGTTTCAGAAGGACAGCAGCAAAATACCTTTTGTTAAAAATCTTAATGATCTTGATAAAAATGTATGCGCACCATCTGTGGGTTTAATTATGTTTGTGATTGTTAGTGCTCCATTAATCGTGTATTTTGTTTTCATAGTAGTTGTTGGCTGATGGAGAAGAAGGTTCTGCCACACTTATAGCTGAAATGACTGGTGGAGGTAGGATCACATATAAAGATTTGGCTGATGGGAGATTCAGAGACAGACTGCTGATATTTGACCGTCAGACTGGAGATCTCATCATCAAAAACATTAAACACAAACACTCTGGACGATATAAAGTAGATCATGAAAGCAACACTGGAACAACATACCAGAGATTCAGAGTTACTGTCAATGGTAAGCAGAAATATTCTTGGAGTTTGAACAATTAAACATTAAACTAAAGATTCATAGTGCAAGCTGTTAATAGTTAATAAACCTCAGTTTTTAAGTTTTTCAAGGCAATGCTGAAATGAGTTGTGTGAGGTGTGGCACCTTTAAGAGCAATGTGCCTTTGCTTTGTTTTTTTCATTTGTCTGGATATACACTAGAATATATACATCGCATGTATGCAGGTACGACTCTGATGCTACATCCCTTTTATTTTACGTTTTTCTCATTCAAATATAATAAAGTTTTAACACATTTCCCAATGATGTTTCCCAGTGCACGGAAGAATATATCCATTTTGAGGGACGCATTTATGAGTCTTCCTGTTATTTGCAACTACTTTTCAAGTCAAACTATCCATTGCTCAAAAAGACGTGATACAATACCTTGAAAAATAATGATATTTAGTACCATTTTCAATACAATGGGGAAACCACAACATCATGGCCCGCCCCTAACATTTACATTTTTATAAATAATTAAATAAAACAAGACTAAAACATGGTAAACTTTTTTTATTAATTGTTAATTTCATATCAGATTCTGTATTGTACCAAGTGGCACCCTATCAATCTCTCTTGAAACCAACACAGTTAATTTAACTGCAATTCATGAACTGGCCGCTAGAGGACTGGCACCATAACAGAGCAGAATGTCATTGAGCTAAAGTTAAAATGACCACCTTTACAGCAAAAAAAACATGTTTACAGCCTGTTACCTCAAAGATTTTGTGAGGCGAGTGATTTTTTTTTATATCTCATACATTTAACTTGTATTTACATTTAAATTCTGCATAATTAAGGGCTTGGCCATGTGAGTGACAAGTGGTTTCAGCAACACGGCACCTTGGCTCCAACCCCGTCCCGCCTCTTTGCCCATCCAGGAGTTGGCACCCCTAATGCTGGGTTCACACCGAACACGCGTCAATCTCAACTTTCGCAAAGGTCGAAAATATTTTTTCAGATCACTCAAGTGACCAGAAGGTTGTCGGTTCGATCCTCAGGGCCGGCGGGTAACGATAGTGGTGCCTTAATGTTAATTAAATCATGAACAGTTAACTTGGACTTTTATTGACACAGAATCATTGTTCAGAGCACAGAGGAATGTGACCCCAGCTGTGATTTATTTACCATAAAACTTTAGCCTCGAGATAAATTAGCATGCGAGTTGTTTCCATATTCTTGCACACAAGTAATAAACAGCATGACATGTTCAAATTGATTTTTCTGCAGTAGTTTACTTGAACTGGTTGTGGTGGGCAGTAACTGTTTTCATTTGTGCAGCTTCTGTTTTTGTCTCCAATTAATTTTTAATATGGTACCAAAGCTCTGTATAATATCAGCTGACATTGTTTTATAAATGTAATTTGTTTGCGAATCTGTTTTTTGCAGATGCTCCAAGTGTTATTGGTGCTGCTACGGGTGAAGTGAAGTCAGTGTCAGTGTCTGAGGGAGATTCTGTGACTCTAAACACTGATGTCCAAACACAGAGAGATGATCTGATACTGTGGAGGTTTGGAGATGATGGTGTTCTCATAGCTAAAGATGATAAAGAAGACAATAAGAGCTCAATGTATGATGCTGATGGGAGATTCAGAGACAGACTGAAGATGGATGATCAGACCGGATCTCTCATCATCACAAACACCAAAACCACAGACACTGGACTTTATAAACTAAAGATCAGCAGGAACACAGACACAAAACTGAGGACATTTTTTGTTTCTGTCAGTGTGAGGCGTGAGTATCTCAGTTCTCTCTCAGTGATGATTATTAATATCAGCTGTGTGTAAGTAAATCACATCATATCATTAACATCTCCCTTCATAACATTCTGTAGCTGACACAAACTTTAAGATATAGATTCACATACATTTTAACAGGAGACACATTTTCTTTTCTCTGTAATGACCCATCTCAAGAGGGAATCAGATGTAATGTAACATATCTACAAATAACAGAGACCAAAGATAAAATAAAGATAAAAACTGTACTGCACAGGTTGCGCTAGACTTTTTCATTGTCAGTCATTTTGATGGGCAGGCTCGACAAACTCTGTCATAATCAATATTTACATTCTATGTCAGATAATTAGCATGTTCGTGATGTCATCGCCACAGCGTGCGTTTACTCTCTGAACTTACTGTATTGTAATACAACTGAATGCCCAATAAAGCCGTCGTTTACATATTTCATGTTTCTGTGGTCAGGCATAAAATAGTGATTACAGACAAATGTTGGTGTTCATTCATGAAGGATGTTCAGTTATAGCAGGAATATTCATGTAATAATATTTGAAGTCTCTTTATTACAGAACGAGGTATATCTCCAGGGCTGGTAGCAGGAATAATCTTTGCTGTCCTGCTGGCTATTGTTGTTGTTGTTGCTGTTGGTGTGTTTTCATATCGCCGCATTAATTATGAACTACAGAAACAAAAGGGTGAGCTTAATCTTCAGCTGATACATCAATAAGAAAGTTAGATATATACACTGTAATATATCGGGTGATTCTCACGAAATCCTGGTTTCAAGATGTCAAACATAAAACATAAACACATGAATCAAAATGTTTATCAACTTTTACAGTCAGTTTATCACAATTAAATAAAAATGGTTTACAAAAAAAGGCCGTAACCAATTCAAACGGTCGATCTCATAGCATGCTTTGCTAAAAACAAAAGGCTATTTGTAAAGGCTTGGTGAAGTTATCAGATCCGATATGCAATGATTATGTTTGCTTGTTCACAAATATAATTTTCATTCGGCGTGATTCATTCACACTGTGTATTAAATCAGTGTTAATACTTCAGTAAAACGTAGAGTATTCTGTAGAGTCAGACCTTTTATTTGACGTATGTCATGCCCATGTTAGACATATTTGACCCCTCTGTGTTTCTAGAATTATTTAAGTGTCAGATATTTTTGTAGCCTCTTGTTTCTCTGAAAATGTTTTATTAGATTAGATCATTCACCTGACAACAGACACTATTATCTAAAGCCTCTTACAGTGCATTTGTCGTGAACATTTCATCAGTTTGGTTGATTCCTTCATAACATCTGAGATTGTTGATCATCTTCACCTGAACACTGAACACTGATGAGTTATGATGATTATGTTTCTCTCTCTTGTGTTTGTGAGACAGTTAAAAAGAAGATGGTGCCTGATAGAGATTCTGTCACTCTGGAGTCTGATGTCACTAAACTCCAGACTGATGATGTCATCGAGTGGAGCTTTAGAGATGATGTGATAGCCTCATACAATAAGGACAACATGATCTCTATTGATGATGAGAGATTCAGAGACAGACTGCAGGTGGATGATCAGACTGGATCTCTCATCATCACAAACATCAGAACAGAAGACGCTGGACTGTATAAAGTAAAGATCAGCAGCAGCAGTCGACTGAAATCATTCCTTCAGTTCATCACCGGTGGAGGACCATCATACTATCAATTCAATGTTATTGTCAAAGGTAAGAAGCTCAAGTCTAAAAATAATATGTATACATGAAACCTAATTTACACCAGAGAAATAGATCAACTTTCACACTTCAAGCCAGAAGACGAGTTGAAAGGAATCAAGACAAAAGTATTTTTATTATATATGATTAAGACGTAAGTGTGCTAGCTGGGTTTTTATTCAACTGTGCGAGAGAGACGCGCATGTTCGGCTTCATTCGTCTCTGCGCAGACCGATCGGCATCTGATATCAAACTTTCATTTTGAAAGCCTACGGAGCAGTCAGTTCCCGCAGTACTTCACGTCAAATGGCGAACGGTGTGCGCATCGCAGAATTAAGTCGTTCACACACACCGTAGTTATGAAAACTCTCATCATTCATCTACATGGCTCAAAAATCCCACCCAGCTAGCACATGTGACGTTTGTCTATAAGATCTGGAAAACATCTGCTGTCCCAGGTGAAAAAAAGTTCACTAAAAAACAGTAATTTAAGTATACTTAATACACTTCTATATAATGTACTAAAGTGCTCTATTTTTGCAAACTTATTTTGTACTTAATATACTAAAAAGCAGTTTTTTAGTAGTTGTTAAGATAAACTTAAGATCATCTAAGTGTACTCAACTGTGCTATTTTGATACACCATCAAGTTGAACTAAAATTTACTTTTAACATACTATGTCAGCTTTCCAAAAATGTATTTAATCACAACTGAAAGTACACTTCAAACAGTTATAAATGTGTTTATTTTTGCATATTTTCCTGCTTATTAAAATCTAAAATTATCTTACATCATAATCATTTGATATAGCTATATAACTGGGCACAATTATTCACGTTCCTCGCATGTTGTTATGGAAACAATAAATCTCTTTCATAGTTTAGATGTGAAAAGGAGGTTGACCTGCGGGGTTTCAGAAAAATTTAACTTTTTTCAACCTCAAAAGACGCTCTGAGCTGCCGTTTAAAAAAAGCGCTCGGGACATTTTTGAAAATATGGTTTACTCCTTAGGATTATAATGTAAAACAGACGCTGGCAGCTTCAAAATAAGAAGTCAAGTCTGAACACAGCCTTAGAGCAGTTTCACAACCATTCATCAACATCTTACACACATCTTCTAAACCTCTATATGACATCTTGCAGATGTAAATGCAGACGTCTGCCACGTGGAGTTTGTTATCAGGGATATAATGATCAAATAATCAATGTGGCCGTAGCCAAATATATTTTTCAAAGTAGGAAAAACCCTGTATTAACTAACAAATGCATCTGTTTTATGTTTAATAACGATTCATGTTGATCACAAAATGATGAATGTGTTGTGATGTGTGTGTTTGTCTCTTGTGTGTGCTGCTGTGACTGATACAGTGAGTAAAGTGGAAAACAGTTCTGTCACTTTACACACTGGTGTTACTGAACTACAGACTGATGATGTGCTCCAGTGGAGGTTTGGAGATGAAGAAACTCTTATAGCTCAAATCAATAAAAAGAACAAGATCACTAAAGATGATGAGAGATTCAGAGACCGAGTGAAGTGGTGTTTGTTTGGATCTCTCACCATCACAGATCTCAGAACTGAACACACTGGACACTATATACAGAAGATCATCAGCCGCAGCAGAGGAACATCATACTCTCAGATTTATGTCATTGTTGAAGGTAAGAAGCTCAAATGTATGTGATGAAAAATTGCCGGGGTTTTGTATCCAGTGCTGAATAGACATTACTCGTATTCTGCTTATATTTAATATTTGTTAGATTTTCTGATTCTCTCGTGAGCTATTAAACTATGAGACAGTAGAGATTTCCTCTCATGTGTGTGTCAGAAGTTTATATATATTGTATATTTATATAAGCTGTATGTTCTCCAGCACATCTGATCTGATGGATGTTCTTCTGTGTTTTTCTCTTCTATGTTCTGCTGATATAAATGAAGATAAAATAACAGCTGTGGAGTTGGAAGGTCGTGTTACTCTAAAGACTGGTGTTACTGAATTACAGGGTGATGATAAGATAAAGTGGACATTTGGAGACGAAGAAACTCTCATAGCGCAAATGATTGGATGGAACGAACCCTCATTATGTGACTTTATAGATGAGAGATTCAGAGACAGACTGAAGCTGGACCCTCAGACTGGAGATCTCATCATCTCAAACGCTAAAGTTGGATGCACTGGACTTTATCAAGTACAGATCCACAGCCGCGGAAGAGACGTAGACTACATTGGATATAAGGTTGCAGTCTTTGGTGAGTGGATTTGTTTAAGTGATCTGCTGTGATGATGAGAGATAGTTTAACATTAATACTGCATTTGAGGGGTATTTACACCTTTATTCAGAAAGGTTATCTTTGGGTGGAGATGAGGGAGCGGGATCAGGAATTGAACTAGGGGTCGCCGTAAGCACATTGGCGCAATACTGAAGGCTATAGTACTGCAAATTTCCCAAAATATATCTTCTCATCAGTCCCTGCTGGATATTGCGATCGCAGAATTTGACGCATGATCGAACAAACTGCAAAATTTGGGGCAACTTGCAAAATTTAGAGATTGTTGCAGACTTTCCTCGTAATTTGGCTGAAGACGTGTCACGTGACGCCATCACACCGCGAATTCAGTCAAAAGCTGCTCTAAAGGTCAAGTAGATTCTATAGAAGGAAGATATAAATGTCTGTAACACATCCGTTGGCATTAAATCCGTTGGCTAGCATCTGGTCTCCTTTCCTTCGTTCCGCTCAAGACATTAGCATTGGTCGTTACGTTTTTTTGGCTAATGGTTGCAGGCTAATGTAAGTGGCTTTGAGTCAAGTCAGCTTCACCGATTTGTGTGTCACGTTCTTAAACAACACACCTGGAAACAACATAAAGCCGTATGATCTCTGAAGAAAGCTGTCATGTTTATTTCGGTGTCATTGAACATTCATCACAATCCGCTTAATGCTAATTTCTTAAAAGTGTGCTAGGTTCATGGTTTAAACTCATAAACGTTATCGCAGAGACATTTCCACAACCATAAACGTGAAGGTATGAAAAGAACCGTGATTGGTTGCTTGAACTGTCATTCAAAATGGCTGCTTGGGTGGGCCTCAAACATAAAGTGACCAAGGTTTCAAGAGCTTAATGATGAATCTGCTGTGTGCCTTTTAATCATAGGAATGCATAAATAGTGTTTTCACAGCTGGCCTTTTTAAAGAAGAACCCTATTTGCCAATTCCATTAGCACTTTTAAACTTTTTCGGTAAGAAAACCCCACAATTTTTATCGCAAAACTTGAATAAAGCCGGAAAATCCTTTGGGGACTGTTTTTATCTAAATAAAAGATATCAGAAATGACAACACGTTAGGATAGTGGGAGATAAAAGTCCAAAACAGGACTCTTGAAAGCTATGTGTAGTAGAGTAGGCGGGGCGAGACCGTGGTTCGAGGTCGGTGAGTAATTGTTAATTAGCGCCAGTTGTGAGCACACTGGTCTCGTATCACGTAGGAGATTGGGAGCATATCAGGGAACGAGCGACCGGACCGTCGTGGAGAGAGGACCGGGCCCGAACTTGTGTTACGTTTGGATTTATGTTTTATTCGACGGCCGGCGTCCCTAAAGATTGATTGATGTTTTCTGTGTGTTTCAGTGTACTGTTTCAAGGGAGAATCTCTCACTCTACACACTGACAGTCAAATACAGAGATGCAGTGAGATCCAGTGGATCTATGATAAAACCCGTCTGGTCACTGGAAAGAATGAGACCAAATATACAGATGATGAGAGATTCAAAGACAGACTGAAGATGAATCCTCACACTGGAGATCTCACCATCACAGACACCAGATTGACAGACACAGGAGTTTACACATTTCAGCAGATCAACAGTGATGGAAAGATCTCATACAGAATCATTCAGATTTTTGTCAGGGGTGAGTAACTCAAGACTTCTGATATAATAATTCACTTTATCATAGGGCTGTCAAATGATTCATCTCCATTAATGGGATCCAGAATAAAAGTATGTGTTTACATGACATATGTCTGTGTACCGTGCACAATAATTATATATTTGTGTATCCTGGGGTTAAATTGGGATTTGCTATGTGTGGGATTTTGGGGGGTGCGTATTTGAAGCTTGTTATCTTATTAATATACAAACTGTATAAATTAAGAGAGCCCTATGAAAAACGAGAAGTGCGTTAGGCTGAATTGGCAAAAGCTCCTGCCCTGCGCCACATTGGATGGGTGCACGATAGAGCCCCTAGAGTTCCTGATGATGTTTTCTGGTTCGGTAAACTGAAACAATAATAGAAAGTTTCTCTAATGTTTGTGAGAAGTTTATATATATTGTATATTCACAGATGAGTGAAATCATAAGCTGTATGTTCTCCAGCACATCTGATCTAATGGATGTTCTTCTGTGTTTTTCTCTTCTATGTTCTGCTGATATAAAAGGGGAGAGGATAAAAACAGTAGTGTTGGGAGATTCTGTTACTCTAGAGACTGGTGTTACTGAAATACACACTAAGTTAGAGTGGACATTATCAAGAGAAATCCTTCCCATAGCTCAAATGACTGTAGGGTCTGAACCCTCGTACAACTCAAATGATGAGAGATTCAGAGACAGACTGATGATGGACCCTCAGACTTGAGATCTCACCATCACCAACATCACCGCTGAACTCACTGAAGATTATGCAGTAAATATCCACAGCCCCAGAAGAGAGACAGAATACAGGATTTACATTGTTGCCAGTTTGGGTGAGTGGGTTTGTTTCAGTGATTTATATCTGACATGATGATGAGAGATATATTCATTTATGTTTCCTAGTTATTCTATAGACACTTTCATCAGACATGTGCGCATGGACTGCCGTTCACTTCCAGTCTGTGTTTGTTTATCGGTCTGGCTTGCATCTACTAAAATAACTACATACTTGTGTTAAATAAATAAGTTGATGAGTTATTTTGTTTATTCATTTTACTAAATAAACAATTTGTTGACTGCGCATTGTCGCATTTAAAGAAGAAGTACGGTACATTGACATCTAGCGGTTGAGCTTGGTATCGCAGTCTAAAGGAAAAATATTGGAGAGACAGGTTTAGCCAAGTAACAGACCATCTTTTATTTGTGTCCTGAAGTTAAGGGCAGTCCACAAGAGTCATTAGATATTGATCACAGCTGTATGTATAACTGACAGTTTATTACGACCTCGTGTCATGTTTTCTGTGTGTTTCAGTGATCGCTGACAAGGGAGAATCTGTCACTCTACACACTGACAGTGAAATACAGAGCGATAGTGAGATCAAGTGGATGTTAGATGATGTTTTCCATCTGGTAACTGTAAAGAATAAAGAGAACTCTGAGATCAAACATTCAGATGATGAGAGATTCAGAGGAAGACTGGAGATGAACCCTGAGACTGGAGATCTCACCATCACACACATCAGACAAACAGTCACGGGGGTTTATAAATTCCATCACTTTATTAGTTATGAAAACACCTCATGCCGGGCATTCAGGATTTTGTTCAGGGGTGAGTAACTCAAGACTTCTGATATAATAATTCACTTAATCTTATAACAACATGTTTTATTTTCAGATCATTTATAGTTTATAGAGAATGATCTTGTTAAATGACTCTTAGATTTTAGTAAAAAGCTGTTATTCTCTTTTTTGTGTTGATTTTCGTATAGAAAAGGAAACCCAATCCTTACAGTGAACACAAACACGACATATTTAATTCAACATAATCTAATTTTAACACATTGTTTGTTTATTTTGATTATCAAAGATTCCCTCATATAGTTTGATATTATAAACGGATCTAAAGCTGACTGAAGATATGACTCTGTGGGGCAAAATCGCCAGTGTTAAGAAAGGTCGAATTAACACTCACAGTGTAAATAATACACACTCGAAAGTGAGGATTATATATACACTGTGAGAGTTAATTTGACCTTTTTAAACACTGGCGATTTTACTGTATGTGTTAACACAAACATGTGCTGTATACACTTAAACATGTTTCATACGTGTGTGCGATTATTAATAGACGGTGGTTCTCCAAATCAGATCAAGCAGAACTCAGATGAGATTCTCTGTGAATTTGTTTCTGACTTTTAAAAACACTTTTATTGTGTTTGTTTGCTTTCAACGCTTCTCTTAAGAGTGACATTGACAGCTGATCTACATCAGAACTGTTTCCTTTTATTTTTGTGGAAACATAATATCTAATGCAGTGAATGTTTGTTGAAACAGATGCCGATGAATTAAAAGAACTGAACAATCAGAGATCAAGTAACAAATCATAATTTATTTAAAATGTCATTATGAAAAACTGTGTCTTTAAGCTCTTATAAAGAGATTACGGCCCTGAAGTTTCCGTGAATAACAAAAACTGTCTCTTATCTATAATTAACTATAATTTTATCAGACATGAGCTTGTGTTCAAAACTATCCTGAGCTTTTAAATCATGTATCATTTACTTATTTAAAGGGTTATTTTTATTAAAAACATAATGTGTAATTTCATTTGAAACATATGTTACAGTATATTTATTACAGTATACTTTGAAACATATTTATCAGTCTGAATCTGTGTAACGTGCACACATCTTTCACATGAATGAATTTTCTTTTGTGGAGTAAAAGAACAATTATTAACAGTATGAAGAGATATAGTTTAGACTCGTGTAGAAAAGTCCCCTATTGCCTCTAAGGCTACTGATAATTGTTTAAGTACATTCATAAATGTCATTTCTAAATGTTATTTGGCAAATTGTTGACATTTCATCTCTTTTTTGACATATCCAACAGGAAACGAAGAAACTGAATCAACGACCGTTCTGATGCCTCTGTTGAATGAAGAGGAAGATGCTGATTGATCAGCTGATGTTCAGGATCACATCATCAACATCTACAGTAAAAAGAGTTCACTACTGTCATGATCTGTACTCCTTGAAAGATAATCTCCCTGTGTACTATTGATCATGAGTTATAAATTTATTGATAAAAAAACTTTTTAATTCACAAGATAACCTGAGCAGATGATGAAGACAGCAGGGGTAGTAAAAGTATGTGTGTTTGGCGTGCTGTCCGGGGAGCGGGTTCCAAGCTCGGCGGTTCCATCCGATCCCGGAACACTTCCACCCCCCAATAGGGGCGAGTGCGTTGAGCTTGGAAACGGCCGAACCCAGAACTCACCCCCCGGAGTCCTGCTATCAACAAGAGATCAAGTAGAGGAGCTGGGTAGGATGTGTAATCCTTTAGAGATGGCTTCAGGTAAGCATCCATATGTGCTGGTTTTATTTATATGCTCTTGTTTCTCCTGAACTTTGTTAATCGATAGTCATCCATTAACATCATTAAACAGTCATGCATTTGCCATCGACACAGATCAATGGTCAAAATCTGTTTATCTTTTTATATTTCATATCTGTTATTCGCATAGCATGTTATCAGTGATATTGTGTGATTGTAGACAGTGTTGATTTAATATCAGAGGATGATGAAATACCAGATTTACATGAAGAACATCTGCAGTTTGTCTCTAACCTGTCGATCTGCTTTTTACACACATTTATAGAACAACTATTACCAAAAATAAATTGATGTTGATGTTCAGCTGAGATCACAATATATGTCATTATCAATAAATGAATAAAAGTTCAATTGAAATGTGTGGTTCATTGTTTCACCTCTTAACTGTTCTATGACTGAAAAGGAATATTTCACTGTATAATCCTTATCCTTGAAGAATAATGCAATTTGAGTTATAACACCATTTATCATTATACTTGCAAGCTGTAGAATTGGAGCGCTCCGTCTGCAGCCAGACCCTTCTCTACTCAGTGGCAATGAATATGGTCCGGTCCAGGTCACGGGCTCAGATGGGATTTTTTAACTTGGGGGGACCAAGATGTCAGCAAATGATGTCAATTCAGTTAGTTATTTTGTGTAATTTCGGCTAATGGTTTGCACTAAAAAGCCATTGGAGGATTCGTATTTAAAATCATGGATAAACAACAATGAAAATCACAATTAAGGCAGCTAACAGCTCCTCGTAGGACCTCAGGATTGGGGATTTCAGTTAACAAAGTGATTCATTGTTGAAGCTGACTGTGCACGTTTTTAAAATATATATTTTGATTTCTGAAAAGTTTTTATATTAATTAATATATCACTATGACAGGGTGGACATGTTAAGCTTGACAACATTCAACTACAGACACAATATGATGAACATTGTGAAATATAAGTGTAGATATTTACTGTGTGTGCAGCAGATGTTTTAACCTCCTCTGAGGAAAAGCAAAATGGGGGAAGTGATGTCATCATTTTGTTGGAAGTACATCAGTGGTTTCTTAAAGGGGCAGTCATCTCATAATGACAGGGTGGACAGCAATTTCAGGGACACATTGAGAATGCTTAATATTACCACACAAATAATATATTTTATATATATAATATAATATATTATAATATAAATTATAAAAAAAATCGTATGCATTTTATTTGTTTATAACACTTTTAGTGTGTGTGCCCTGCGATGGGTTGGCACTCCATCCAGGGTGTATCCTGCCTTGATGCCCGATGACTCCTGAGATAGGCGCAGGCTCCCGTGACCCGAGGTAGTTCGGATAAGCGGTAGAGAATGGAATGGAATAACACTTTTAGGATTATTCTTATTGTAGTTGTATGTGTGCAAATATTAGGACATTTATAATAAATCCTCAAAATGTCATTATTTTTTCATTATGTTCATGATGTAAAACAATCATGTCTCAGTAAACAATTACAAACCCGATTCCAAAAAAGTTGGGACACTGTACAAATTGTGAGTAAAAAAGGAATGGAATAATCTACAAATCTCATAAACTTATATTTTATTCACAATAGAATATAGATAACATATCAAATGTTGAAAGTGAAACATTTTGAAATGTCATGCCAAATATGGGCTAATTTTGGATTTCATTCCAAAAAAGTTGGGACAGGTAGCAATAAGAGGCCGGAAAAGTGAAATAACTTATATAACATTATATTTACAAATGATTCCACCAAATTGCCTGTTTGTGACATTTGAACGTCGTTTCTCACCTTAGAAATGAAAGTAAGCAGCTTTTTCTCACGAAAGGTCAGCATTTGTTAAAAATTGCTAATAAAATATTGAAAATTCACGTTTCATGACCAGTTTTCTCTCATGTGCCAAGTAGCCGTGTAATAAGCGGGGTTATGTACAAGCAGCCAGCTGTTATAGCGAAAAAATCCCCTTCAGTGTGATATAAGACCCTCCACTTCACGTCCTGATCACGCTGTCTGAGTTTATTTCTGCCATAACAACCTGCTGCCTGTACATTATCCCTTACATAATACATCCTTCACATTTTCATTCGAGCAGGTTTAGGAACTTTCTTTGAGTTTGTCAAGACGCTGTATAATAATTAAACATCTGTCCCTTCACATGTGCTCCGACCAGCTTCAGCTTGATCCTTTGGGTTAACTGCAAAGACAAAAGAAAATGATCATTTATTTTACAATTTGTATACATGTGCACACATGTGTTACTATTAATGCTTCTTATTTGATAGACCGGTCCCTTTTAATACTGCATGCATCAATGTGTCAAAAGCAAAGACAATACAAATAAAAGCTAGTATCATTTGATTATACATTTTCTTTATTATTTCCTTTAAATAAATACATTTCTTAAATTCGAAATTCATTAAGTTAATGTGGTACTGCCGGTACAATTTATGAGCGGCCCACCGGGAATTCTCCCTGTTCTCCGTATGGCCACTCCGTGTTTGTGGTAAAAAAAATGGGCAGGAGTCAATTCTTTTTCTGGAGCTGACTCTGACTATAAAGATATAAACAGTCATGGAAATAAGAGACTAGTGTCTTGTCCACTTTAATAAGTCTTAGGTTGGAAAACAAATTTCGTTGTAAAACACTTTTTATCTGCACTAGCCTTTTCAAGCGTTTTACAAGTGCTGCCTTTCCACACTAAAACGTCCTGAAAACTCTTACATCCAAGTGTAAAACGTTACAAAACATTTGCTTCAAATCACATGACTAAAACCCGTCACTGTCTTTAAAACATTGATTTTCCTCGTTCACACTACAATGCGAAAACTGTTTTTAAATGTTTCACTTTGGAGTGCGTTTTCAAAGTCCCAGTGAGGACAGAAGGCCAAAATGGAGAGAAAAATATGCGTTTCGATCTTCAAACGAAAACGCATTAATGTGGACTGGGCATTGGTTGTTGAGAGTGTTTGCATCTAAGATAAGTAAAGTACCGTTTTGAAGTAGAATGTCCTTATCTGATGACTTGTCACCCCCTTTCAATTTAGAGAAGAAAGCTGCGAAAGAACTTTGATTCTTTAGACTGTGAGAGGAAACAGAATGAAAGAAATTATTACAACAGAAGGACCAGATTGGTATTACTCAATTCCCAGTTTAATAGTGAACTATTTAAACCAGTAACAGTTTAACTCTGCATTTAATTAGATTTGTGGTCAAGTCCAGATGTTATGATGAGGAAGACAGTGATGGTGTGTTATACAGTGAACTGAAATATAAGATGACACTGTATAATGCAGTAACGTGAAGAAAACTTTGCTTTCCGTAAGACCTCATTTCAATTTTAGCCAATAAATTCTGATGTTTAAATGATATCCCATCTACTGTATTAGTCAATAGACTTGGAGGTAAATTCGACAATCCATCTTTACTCACCTCAGTTCACAACCTGAGCCCTTTAGCACTTCATGAAGCTTCTTCAGATCCTTTATATTATTGTTACTCAGATCAAGCTCTTTTAAGAACTCTAATGCTCGTGTCTGAGCCAAAGTATCAGCTAAACAAGTAACATCTGTGATATTACACTTATTAAGGCTAGAAGGAGACAAAAAAAACAGAGAAAGAGAGATTATTTGATCACTTTTACCAGATCACAAAAGAACAGAACGATACTAGTTTATTTAAACAAATACAAAAGTGACACATACAAAGTGAATTGAGGTTGTTCCAGAGCAAGTGTTTTGTTTTAAGCATAGAAAAGACTGAACAACAAATCTTCTCTTGTACATCTGTTGATCATTTAAATAACAAAAAGCTTCAATGAAAAGTGTGTTTTTATTTTAATGACTCACCTCAGTTTCTCCAGTTTGCATTTTGAATGTTCAAGTAGTCGACACAATATCTTCACTCCGGTGTCCTCGATTTTATTTCCACTGAGGTTCAGTTCTCTCAGATGTGACGGGTTTGAACACAGAGCTGAAATCAGCTTGTCAAGCTGTGTCATTTTAATACTGCATCCACACAGACTGAAGAGATACAGAGTAAGAGAGAAGAAAACTAGTCACGTCTTTAACTCAACTGATGACTCCTAAAACTCCAAGAATCTACTTCAGCTTTGTCACGGTTCCGCATGCTGCAAGTTTTTTTCTTCTTAAAAGGGATTTGTATTTTCTAAAGGTCTTAATTACAAGTATATACTTTGTCACAAGATATTGTGTGTGTAGTTTCGTTATTAAGCTGCTTTCTTATAATGGATGTCTATGGGGAAGACAAAAGTATTTTAATCAAATAACAGATCAGTATCGCAATTAATAGCCATATACACATTCATATTTTATATTGGCCACTTTAAATCATTTATGATTTAGCTTTCTTATGGTTGAAACTACAAAACTAACTCTATAATTCAGTGTAAGATAATAACTAGTCACACAAACTATCTCAAACTCGGGGTACAATTTACCAAATCACAGAATCACTGAATGAATAAGTGTTTTTCACGTTAAACGTTTTAAAAAGGATCCTTCAGGGTGTCATGGAGGGACTCGCTGTCCACTGTTCACCACATGATCACTGGGGTCCCTCAGGGATCAGTGCTTGGACCGCTACTTTTTCCATCTACACAACCTCCTTGGGACCCATCATACAGGCACACAGCTTCTCGTATCACTGTTATTTTGACGACACCCAGATCTACATCTCGTTTCGGGTTGAAGCCTGTATCAGATTCAAGTCACTAATGCTTGCCAACTGGACTATCACTGGATCTGCACCGGCATACTTTCACCCCCTCCTACACTCCTACACCCCATCGAGAACCCTGTATTCAGCAAACCAGCATCATCTTGTATTTTCTTCTCATAAGGACAGTAAATTGCTTTCCTGGTCATTCTCATTCACAACTCCTTCCTGGTGGAACATTCTTCCTAACTCGGTCCGGTCAACCACATCTCTCACAACATTCAAAAAACGACTTAAAACCCATATTTTCTTTGAATACTTGACAGACAAATGAGAAAAAAAAAATTATCTTACTGACAGATAGCAAGGTATACAATAACAAATTTTTACAATATTTTTTTTGTGAATGTGCGGTAAATACATTATATAAAGACTGGTGGGGGTTAAAAATAATTATTAATGCTGTAAACTATGCTGCAAATCTTCATGTCACAAATAAACCGCTAAAGAGTAAAGCTCTATGCTCACTGTCACTAGTGTAGAGAATATATTGTGTGTCACTTACTTGAGTGTTTCCAGTCTGAATTGTGGATTACTCAGAAGAGCACAGAGATGTTCAACTCCTGAGTCTCTTAGTGGATTTAGACTCAGATCCAGTTTTCTCAAGTGTGACGGGTTTGAATTAAGAGCTGAAGTCAGAGCAACAAGACCTTCATTTGTCAAACCACACGCTCTTAACCTGCATTGAGACAAAGTGAGAGAGAAGAAATGAGGAATAGAAATAAATGACATTTTGAGGCAGCAAGATTATTTCCCTTTCGAAAAAGATCACACGATTATAATGTAAAGTTAGGATTTAAGAATAATTGACATAAGTACACAAGCAAATGTCTCAATATCATAAGACAACATTTTTTACTATAAAAATCATCTGTTTATAGATTACATCACTGTCTGTGTCTGGTATTATAACAGCTGTTGAATCTAGTGGGATTAGGTCTGACTGAAAATTCAAACACAAATCAATCATCACTTCAACTTTTCTTCTCTGTTTCTTTATTGAGCTTGAGTATTAAGTGTAAATAGATTTTTATTGACATGTATTGTTTTGTGCGACTGACATCATTTTTTGTGCTCGTCTGGGAAACAGATATACTTCCTGTTAGTATAAAACTGTTCAGTGTTCCATTTGGGATATTACTACTCTTCTTCAATTCATAGACTGGGTGGTCAAGTGCATAGTACATAGTGTGTAGTATGTCATTAGGGACAACACAACAGTTTTCAAAGAGCATTCTTGTCTAATGGAATATATAGGATAAGTCTTGTTTTTCTTACGGTCCAAATAAATGGACTTGGAATGTATGCAAATTCTCCAAATTATTTGTAGATTCATTAATTTGTCACAACACTTTGGATCCGATAGATCTAACATTTCTCCCATTCATCAAGTTGGATCTAACAACGTTACAGAATCACATATTAAACTTTGTTGAGGTACAAATAATTTCCCAGAATCAATAACAGATATTCTTCCTTGTATATTTGTTCATTCAAAAAAACAATTCCTGAGATGTTTTAATAGTACTTACTCAAGTTGATCTAGTTTGCAGTCTGAATGTTTCAGTAGATCACACAAGCTCTTAATTCCTGAGTCTCCTAGTTTGTTCTGACTGAAATTCAGGTGTTTCAGTTGTGTTAGATTTAAACACAGAGCTGAAATCAGTCTAACACACTGTGTCTCTGAAATACTGCATCCACACAACCTGCAGAGAGACATAGAAAGAAATCAACTCTGGAGGAAAATATTGGCCATTAAAACCACATTCTGACCTCAGACTTACAGTACTCACAACCTTCTGACTTTGTATTAAGTTTTTGTTAGCAAAAGAATACAGCCATCTGTAGCTGTGTGTTCACACCAAGAGCGAATTGAACTATTGGCGAAAGATCAGTGACGCAAATGATACCAATTGAGTGGAGTTTTCGGCACTTGTTAAAATTTTTCAAATGGAGCGGGAAATTAGCATGAGAAGCAGAGGAAACTCGCCGCCGCATGACAAACACTTCAGTAACTGATGAGAGCAGGACTGCTTTACTCCCATTTGTAGTCGCTCCCGAAACTTGCTCAGCATTTGCATAAAGTTGATCGTTTCTCAACTGTGTCACTTCACTGGACACGCCCACATCCTGTCACCATCGGTCATTGTCGCTCGTGTCACAGGAAGTGGCCGAGCTCCCATTGAAATGAATGAGATCGCGTCGCTCTGCAGTTGCTAGTAGCAGACGGTGTGAAATTATGTATTGCAAAGTAAATTTGAAATAAAGATGTTAGCATTCAACAAAGAAACTACTTAAAATTGTACTTAGTTCATTTATGTGACAAAGCATATACTGTATATTCTGTGTGTACTAGTAAGGTTTAAATTTGCTACATTATCTAGCAGTTTACTATAATAAATAATCAAGTACAGTAAAATATTTTAAAAAATTTTACCGGCACCTTTTTACTGTTGAGAAACACCTAAAATCCAATTGGACTTTTTATTGGTACCATTACATGCTTTGTAATGCTGCCAAACGATTTATCACAATAAATCGCATCCAGAATTAAAGTGTCATGATTCCACCATCATGTCATCCTTATTCTTGGTCTTGCGGTGGAGGCATTGCCTTGGGTTTTGAGTGAGAAAGACATGGCTTTGTTTATATTTTGGCTTGTCATGCTCTTTCTCGTGTTTTGTCAGTGTTTTCCGCCCTTTTGTCTCGTTAGCTTTCCCTTAGTGTTTCGTTACCCACCCCTGCTCCCTTGTGAATGTTGTGGATGCTGTTTATTCTTTTTATTCTGTTTATTCTTGTACCTTGCCGTGTCCTCCAAGTTCCTGTTACCCCCGTGTCCAGTAAGTGTAGTTTAGTGTGTGTATTAAGTGTTTGTTTTCTTTGTTTAGTCAGTCCGTGTCCTCGTTTAGTTAATAGTTTATCCTGCCTTGTTTTCCCCTTTGTGACTACTCCTTTAACATAATATATGTGTGTTTACTGCGCATATTAATTTTGCATTAATAAGCAAAAATACACATTCATGTATATTTATTGATTGAATATTTTGTTGAATTTATTTATATCTACTAATAGTAGAAATATATATGTTTATTAATTTTTATATTTTTCTTTAATGTATGTATTTACGTGCATGTGTTTATGAATACTGGGCAGTTATACAATATTGATACATCACATGTTAAATGACTATTTAACAATTACATTCAGTCCGGCTGAATGATTTTCAGGCTATTAATAAATACTTTATGTTTAAGGGCTGTTCTACATAGTGTGAAATACTAACTCTATTGTTCCTGGCTTGAAAAGGCAGTTTCCCAGTAAAAAACAGAGAAAACCAACTCCAGAATCTCCAAATTTATTTCCACTCAGATTCAAGTGTCTCAGGTTTGAAGGGTTTGAGCACCGTCCTTCATCTGTTAAACCACACTTATCCAACCTACATTGAGAAAGAAAAAGAGAAGAAAATAATTAGTACAGAGATTATTTACTCTCTCATTCTTAAAATTAAAACCAAAAGCTGCAGTTCCTATAGTATGAGAATGATTGGAAACAGTCGCTCTCAAAACACTCTCACGTTGTTCCTGTAAATGTTAGCAATTGTCATTAATAATATTTTAATGTTTTCATTAAGTCAAATTTACCCTAAAATCTTAGCTATGGAATATTGCGCATGCATCAACTTCAAGGCGGGAATCACGAGATTCAAATCATCATCTTCCGCTGTGCTGGTGGGACGCAAAAGTGTCGCGCTACAGCTACGTTTTGTTTAATGTGTTGATATTATAATAAATGCAAATGTTAAATCATTTAATTGTTATTTCTAGCAAAATATTTGTAATTGGTGTGCTTGTGTTGTGTTGTCAGAGCCTCTGACAGGATGACACCGCGAGTGAAAGAGTGGCGGTGCTTAAAATAGACGTCTAAAGAGAGAAGCAGCTGGAATATTAATGTTAAAATTTCTGTTGACGCCCTAGTTTCCGTTTAACATGGTATACATGGTCCTATACAGTCGCATCTGGACCTCACAACATGTTATAAAAAGGTTTGTTTACCATGTTATACCAAGTTTTGCCTCACTAAGGGTACAAGCCGTTTTGGCTAAACCACTTTTAAAAGAGTTGTTTTCATGCTTTTTATGTTGCGTGTTTTCGTATCAGCTGGTTGGGCCACAGTGCCAGAAGGGAAGGATTTATGGAGCATATTTTTCTTATTTAAGTTACTGAATTGTTCATGTGTGTTTTCTGAGTGCTTCTTTCATTTAATGTCTGTGTTTTGTGTTCTGTCTTTCAGAGAAAGATATGAAACATCAGAAGGCCACGTAAGGAATTAAACCTTCCCCGAATAATAAAAGTAAAAGTTGTATTATTATTTTTGATTATTTATTATTACTAATAATTAAATAGATGAACGTTACCTGCTGACAATGGGTTAAATTACTTAAATTACTAAGTCATACGTCGTGTAATTAATTAGGTTGACTTTACCCAATATATTTGAGTGTGTTATCGCTCATAAATTTATATATTCGTTACTCCGAGATATAAGGTAGAGAAAGAGAGTGGAAATTGTTGCCTCAATTTTATTGAGTGGATTCTATAGGTTGTTTTTTACAGTGTGGTATATCACAGCGCTCCCCTGGCTGCCCATTCTGCAAATCTTATCTGTTTTGTGAATCATTTTTTGACAATAGTGATCCTGACATAAATTATGTAAATAGTACTAATTTAATTGCCTAGCTTAGGTTATTCTTTTTTTCATTTGATCACGAAATTCATATTATGCTTTTTAGGGAGCTATACTGGATTATGTATTTTTGTTGGCCATAATATTGCATTGGGTATACATGTGATTTATGTTGGTCAATGGTTTAAAGGTATTTGATATAATTAAATATGTCTTACAATATTGTCTTAAATATTCTCAGCATTTTTTTAAGTGTTATGTGAGGTGCAGTCTAGAGGGCTATTTGCTGTTAAATACAATTAATTTCAATGATTTGTGTTCTGTTTGCATTTGTTGTGCCAAATGCTATTTAGTTTGAATGATCATTGATAGCTCAAATTTGATTACATTTTAAACTTAAAATGTCCCCCCCACATCAACTGATGCCAATATTTCAATAAATACCAAATAGCAGGTGAAAAGCCTTGAGGACTTGCTTAGTCAATAACAACTGCAGTCACACCTTTTAAAGAGCTCTGAAAAGAAACTAAACATTTCAATACAACATGAAATTGAAGCTTGAAGTAAAAACACTGTGTATTAAAGGCCTCACATGAGTTTGTTGAGTTTAGAGGGTTTATCCTCCAGTAGAACTAAGATCTGTTTCAGAGTTGAGGTGTTTAGTTTATGATCACTCAGATTCTCTTCTTCCTGGAGTAAAGGATTTATACCAAAATCTATGTTCAGATACTCAAAGGCTTTCAGTGCAGCGTCGCTTTTCAAGAACCTGCAGAAAACAAGAAAATAAAGAAATCGTTGCGCAATTAAAACATCATTGCAGTTGTCCATACTCATTATTCAGCATGTGATTTATTTTGTATTATTTCAGCAGGTCTCACCTGACAGTCTCGAGCGCATATTTTGAATTTTGTATTAACTCATAGATGAATTTGACTCCTGTTTCTCCAGGATCATTTCCTCTGAGATCCAGCTCTATCAGATGTGAACGGTTTGATCTCAGAGCTGAAGATAAACATTTATAACCTTCTTCTCCAATACTGCAATCTGACAGACTAGAGAACAGAAGATTAAAACAATAAACACACATTTTATCATCAGTTTTTATTATAAAACAACACCATTTATTATTATTACTGCAGAAAGAATCCAAATCTTAAGTCTTTTCTAATTTACAGTAAATCTGTTGACAGTAGAGAATGATTGTCATGATTTAAAACACTTTCATTCAGTTGATCCAGATACCTGAGTTTGTGTAGTTTACAGTTGTTCTTCAGTCCATCAGAGAGACGCTTCACTCCTGAATCCTGTAGATGATTGTTGCTCATGTCGAGCTCTTTCACACTGATGTTTGATGATAAAACTGAAGCTAAAGCTGAACAACTTTCTTCAGTTAGACCACAATCTCTCAGTCTGAAACATTACACAACACAAACATCATTCATCATGTGTGTATTCACAGATTGTTTGAACTGACTTTACAAACATGATTCACTACAACACAAATATATAAACCTCACAGTTAAACTGCTCATCTCATGTTCTCTATTTCAACAGTGTGATCACATGATGTGCTTCTCTTCTTTTAAAACATTATATAAAGTGATCCATCATTACTGTGATCTTTCCTTCTCAATGAATCAGGTTTTGGAGTGCAACTATAACGTGTCAGAGGAGAACTGGCCCTCACTGCTGATTCTGCTTTATCAACATTTATACATCATTGGAGTTTTGGTTTCTTGCAACAATTTTCAGTTAGTTTTGTATGCATGAATACACTCCTGTTTTTGGAAAGACATGACGCCTGATATCCATCATAATAATTGACTAAATGTCCTGCATAAATGTATTAATTCTCTCTCATTTTTGCTTTCTGTATTTCAAAACAAAAAAATGTTACCCTTACAACCCGTCTCAACCAATTCAAATGTAATATCAAATAATATATGATACTTTAAGATCAAGTCCTCACATGAGTGTGTTGATGTGACAGTGTTTGTCCTTCAGTAGATCACAGATCTGATTCACTCTTGACTTGTCTAGTTTATGACGACTCAGATTTAGTTCTTTCTGGAGTAAAGGATTTATACCAAGAGTTTCTGTCAGATACTCAAAGCCTTTCACTGCATCATCAGTTTTCAAGAACCTGCAGAAAACAAGAATTTTATGTCAGCATTCCAATAATTATTATTTGTTTTCACAACATTATCAAATATTAATGAAGATTGAAAGGATGGTATGCAATTATTTCCATTTCCACTGTAAAAGGTACAAAAATAGGGAACCGTATTGTACCACGTTTTTGGAACCCTTTCGTTAGGGTACCTAGCACAGTAGTACCAATAGTAACAGAAACCTAATGGGTGGAGCTAGTCTCACTGCAGAACGCTGATTGGTTTACACAGAATCATCACTTGCGGAACCAAAGAGTATAGATGACAAGAGGCGAAACTAAATAGAACTTTCCATTGCAACACCTACGCTCTGTGTTTCCGCCATTTTGGGGTGAAAGCGACTCTGCTTTCTGCTGTGGCGATGGCAATATCAGCGGCTGTGTTTTAAAAATAAAACATTAAAGTTGAAATCCAATCCTGAATGATGATAATGCATGACGACAAAAGCCCTGGCTTGCTAGAAATCTTGTCAGATATCAAGCATTTTCACCCCAAAATGGCAACAAAAAAGCACTAGAGTTATCTCTCAAAAAAGCACTAGAGTTATCTCTCAAAAAAGCACTAGAGTTGCGCCTCTTGGTATCTATACTCTTTAGGGGAATGACAATATTGTGAAAGACAGAAGCAGGAATATCGTGTAAGGGCTACACCTATCTTTTGATTCAACATTTTCACAATTTTCACAATTCAAATTTTGTGTGCTGATTCAATATTTTTTGCAATTCTTAAGAGCTGTGGTTCTACAAGTATTCTGATTCAATATTATAATTAAGTGTTATTTTTTGTTTGATTGTTTTAACTACAACATGGAAAAGGTTGAATCAGACACTTCAAGAGACTGTATATGAAGAGTTTGGTTTCAAAATGAGATAAAATCATGTTTTTTTAGTGTGCATTCCAATTAATATCCATTAAACTGCAGTTGGTTTGTTTTTAAGCCATAATAACTAAAAAAATACAGCTAACTAAAACAAGAAAACATGAAAAACTGAGTTATCTCATTTTCGAACCAAACTTCTCATATGATTAATCATATTTGAACATTTCATCACATCTTTGAGTTTATTTCAGGAGCACTATATCGTACTGCATATGCTGAAAAAATATTTTCAAAACTCAGGACTTGACTGGGTATGAAGGTGGTAAAAAATGTAATATGTTAAAATAAATGTATAAAACGAGCAACAACATGTTCACACAGCACATAATGTATAATTTAAATCTGACTGAGTATTATTGTTAGTTAAATATTCACCTGACAGTTTTGAGTTTACACTCTTGATCTTGTAGTAACTGATAGATGAGTTTGACTCCTGTTTCTCCAGGATCATTTCCTCTGAGATCCAGCTCTATCAGATGTGATTCAGGGTTTGATCTCACAGCTGAATATAAACATTTATAACCTTCTTCTCCAATACTGCACTTGGACACACTAGAGAACAAAACAAACACTTTTTATTGGCGTTTTTTTAATGATTCTTTGTTCTTCAGATGGAAATCACTTCATGTGCTTGGAGTTAAAATTCAATTTAAAACAGCTTGACTTCATTCCTAAAGCTAATATTACTTAATAATTCACTCAATTTCAAGGTTTACGGTCTTATATGACCATTGTTGTGTTGATGATGTCATAGATGAACTCACTTGAGTATCTGGAGTTGACACTGAGGATTCTTGAGTTGGTCACAGATGTGTTTGAGTCTTGAATCCATCAGTGGACTGTTGCTCAGATTCATCTCCTTCACGAGGGTTTTACAGGAGAGAACAGCAGCTAGAGCTGAACACTGATTCTCTGTCAGCTCACAATCATTCAATCTAAACACAATAACACAACATCATCTCAATAAACATCACCTGTCTGACAGTCTGTACTGTATGAAGTTCTCCTGTATATGATACTCACATGATTTTAGTCACTTTGCTGTGAGAGTCCATCAATAGAGCCGAGAGTTTCTCTCCATCCAGATCTCCCAGTTTATTGTGACTCAGATTGAGTTCTTTCAGCAGTAATGGATTCACATCTAGAGCTTTACAGAGATGATCATAAGCTTCTTCTGCAGCACGAGTCTTCAGAAATCTACACACAAAAGATCATGTGTTCATGTTCAGCACTTCACATGTGTAACTGAATGAAATGTCTTCTGTATTAACAGATTCAAGAGGTCTGTTGTGTGTAACACACAGTGTGAGTCTAATGGATTAAACTCATTCAGAATGACGATGATTTATTTAACACGAAATCATGTCAGATGATTAATTTCTTGTGCGCAATTCAAATCTGACTTTTAATAGTTTAATCACAAATAAACCTAGTTCAGAGAAATGTGTCTACATTGAGAAAAAATAATTGCATTCCACATTAATGTATACGGAGCCCCATACGGCAGGAAAGAGAAACATATTTTTAAAGCTTTTGCGTTCACTCACAAAAATGTTGTGTTCTCTAGCAAAAATATTTCAGTTGTCTTGCCAAACTTTCAGTGAGTTCGAATAAACACGTCATGTCCAATGTCCCACTGGCAGAGATTTAGACTTGCTCTGTACACTAACAGTGGAGCGGTTTGTACAGTCGCAGATTTCTAGACAAATAATGCGTGAGCTGAACGTTATCACACAAATATCACATGGGGCTCCGTAAATGTAAAATTTGATGTTCTACAGCTAAACTTTCTTTGTTCTTCTTTCATTTACTGCATTTAATTTTTTTTATAATTTCTCTGATCTATGTTCTGTAGTGTGATATATCAGACTTTTTATTTACATAAGATTTGAAAGCTATTATCACCTGACAGTGTTGAGCTCACACTTATGATCTTGTATTAACTGATAGATGAGCTTGACTCCTGTTTCTCCAGGATCATTTCCTCTGAGATCCAGCTCTATCAGATGTGATTCAGGGTTTGATCTCACAGCTGAATATAAACATTTATAACCTTCTTCTCCAATACTGCACTCAGACACACTAGAGAACAAAATCATGAATATAAATAAAATGTTACATAAAAAAAAAACATGCATGAATGATTTAAACATTACTTTATTTCACTAAAGTGAATGAAATGAACATGAATGTAAATACATACTCTAGTGTGTGTAGTCTGCACTGTGAGTTTCTCAACAGATCAGAGATCTTCATCATTCCTGAATCTTCTAGTTTATTTTTACTCAGACTGCAGAAAGAACACAAAGTTAAATTTTCATCTAAACAGTTATCAAGATAAAGTCAGTGTCACATCTGATGCGTTGATTCTGAACAGGTTGAAATATAAACTCATAATTAAGATCAAGTCCTCACATGAGTGTGTTGATGTGACAGTGTTTGTCCTTCAGTAGATCACAGATCTGATTCACTCTTGACTCGTCTAGTTTATGACTCAGATTCACTTCTCTCTGGAGTAAAGGATTTATACCAAGAGTTTCTGTCACATACTCAAAGGCTTTCACTGCAGAAGAACTGCTCAGGAACCTGCAGAAATCAAGAAAATAAATTGAATCCAATGTGATAAAATTGTTGTTTCATTTAAAACATCAGCGCTGATTTAAATTTTACTAAATAATGTAACAACAGAATCACTATAATAATGTCCATACACATAATTTTCAGCATGTGATTTATTTTGTATTATTTCATCACATCTCACCTGACAGTCTTGAGTTTACACTTGTGATCTTGTATTAACTGATAGATGAGTTTGACTCCTGTTTCTCCAGGATCATTTCCTCTGAGATCCAGCTCTATCAGATGTGATTCAGGGTTTGATCTCACAGCTGAACATAAACATTTATAACCTTCTTCTCCAATACTGCACTCAGACACACTAAAGGACAAAATCATGATTATAAATAAAACATAAAATTTAAAAAAAGACACATGTGTGAATTATTATAACCTATTTTATTTTACTGAAGTGAATGAAAAAAGAACTACAAGCAGCACCACCGGGACTGAGCCCACACTTTGCCCAGCTATCACTGTTCGTGCACATACTTGCAAATTGAAATGTGTAAATGCGCATCTAAAGGTTCGAACCAGGGACCTCTTTCACCCGAGACTTGTAATTTATCAGTTGTGCCACTCAGCATGCGCTCTTGACCCAGCAGCGTTCAATGGTTATAAGCATTTAAAGCATAATATCTCATGAAAACTAGTTGACGCTTTCTTGAGACTTCCAGGGTACGTTTGGGACTATCAGTCGGTGATGCTTGTCAAATTTGGTGCAGATAAATCATACGCTTCAAAAGATATCACTATTGATGACAAATTGCAAAATGGCGGACAGGCCGATCATCCAATCATGACAGAATCATAATCGAACGATCTAATATGACATGAGGAATCCGTAGACATCGAGATTTTCGGTTATCTGACAAACATTTCAAAAGTTACCAGCAAAAATATCAATTATTCGAATCTCACAACCCATAGGTGGCGCTGTTCCCCATTTTGGAAAGGACCCCTAGTCCGAGGTGTCAATGAAGCATATCAAGTTTCGTACCAATAGATAGATAAATGTTTGGGATACACCCCTAAGAACATTGTGGGGTTAACTTTGAAAAGTTTGCTGCATCGTAACTTTTGAGCAACATCAAAAATATCAATTCTGGAGCTTCAGTAAGTCTTAATCCAAAGATCGTCTCAGCCGATTTTCGCGACAATCAGTCATAATTTGTAGGACTAGTAGCGAAAAAACAAAATTTTGTACTTTTCGAGGCGCTACTGTATTGGGCGGAGTCTTAACGCATAGAATGCAATGAGCGTGAGGAGTGTATTGCACGTGCAGAGTACAATTTTTGTACATCAATGGGTTCAAAAGTTACAGCCGTTTGAAAGTTCATTTTTGAACTGCTGGTGGCGCTATAGAGTGAGTGTTAGAGACCCCATACTTGGTCACATGACTAATGAGTACTACCTCTACGAGTGTGCCAATTATCAGCATTTTTCTATGTAGGGTGCGCAGGGCTACCATAGACTACCATTGGTTAATATTAATTATTATTATACTAACAGAAGCAATAGAGGCCATAGCCCCTTCAGTGCTTGACCGCTAATGAACATGAATGTAAATACATACTCTAGTGTGTGTAGTCTGCACTGTGAGTTTTTCAACAGATCAGAGATCTTCATCATTCCTGAATCTTCTAGTTTATTTTTACTCAGACTGTAGAAAGAACACAAAGTTAAAGTTTCATCCAAACATTTATCAGATGAAGTCAATTTAACATCTGACGCTGTGATTTTGAACAGGTTGAAATATAAACTCATAATAAAGATCAAGTCCTCACATGAGTGTGTTGATGTGACAGTGTTTGTCCTTCAGTAGACCACAGATCTGATTCACTCTTGACTCGTCTAGTTTATGATCACTCAGATTCACTTCTCTCTGGAGTAAAGGATTTATACCAAGAGTTTCTGTCAGATACTTAAAGGCTTCAACTGCAGAAGAACTGCTCAATAACCTGCAGAAAACAAGAAAATAAATTCAATTCAATGTAATACAATTGTTGTTTCATTAAAACATCAGCGCTGATGATTCTTCTTTACTAAATGATGAAACAACAGAATCACTATAATAATGTCCATACACATAATTATTCAGCATGTGATTTATTTTGTATTATTTCATCACATCTCACCTGACAGTCTTGAGTTTACACTTGTGATCTTGTATTAACTGATAGATGAGTTTGACTCCTGTTTCTCCAGGATCATTTCCTCTGAGATCCAGCTCTATCAGATGTGATTCAGGGTTTGATCTCACAGCTGAACATAAACATTTATAACCTTCTTCTCCAATACTGCACTCGGACAGACTGGTTAAAAAACAGCAAATACTTTTTATTAGCATACATTTGTTTTTTTAAATGATTCTTATTTCTTCAGTTGGAAATCACTTCATGCGCTTGGGGTAGAAATTAAATTTGAAAAAAGACGAACTTCATTCCTTAAGCTAAAATTACTTTATAACCCAATTTCAAGGTAAACAGTCTTATATAACCATTGTTGTGTTGATGATGTCATAGATGAACTCACTTGAGTATCTGGAGTTGACACTGAGGATTGTTGAGTTGGTCACAGATGTGTTTGAGTCCTGAATCCATCAGTGGACTGTTCCTCAGATTCATCTCCTTCACGAGGGTTTTACAGGAGAGAACAGCAGCTAGAGCTGAACACTGATTCTCTGTCAGCTCACAATCATTCAATCTAAACACAATAACACAACATCATCTCAATAAACATCACCTGTCTGACAGTCTGTACTGTATGAAGTTCTCCTGTATATGATACTCACATGATTTTAGTCACTTTGCTGTGAGAGTCCATCAATAGAGCCGAGAGTTTCTCTCCATCCAGATCTCCCAGTTTATTGTGACTCAGATTGAGTTCTTTCAGCAGTAATGGATTCACATCTAGAGCTTTACAGAGATGATCATAAGCTTCTTCTGCAGCACAACTCTTCAGAAATCTACACACAAAAGATCATGTGTTCATGTTCAGCACTTCACATGTGTGACTGAATGAAATGTCTTCTGTATTGACAGATTTAAGAGGTCTGTTGTGTGTAACACACAGTGTGAGTCTGCTGGATTAAGATCATTCAGAATGAAGATGACTCATTTAACATCAAATCAAGTGAGCCTAAAAACATGATCCAGAACTGTCATGAATTTGATATAAAGTCCAATATAAACAACGCTTGATGAACATTTACATTTAGGCATTTGGCAGACGCTTTTATCCAAAGAGACTTACATTGCTTTATCCTAAACATTTTACATAGGTATTTGCAATCCCCACAAGAACCCACAACCTTGCATTGTTAACGCAACGCTCTTACCACTGAGCTACAGGAAAGCTCAGTGGTAAGAGCGCCAGAATGTCAGATTGTTATTTTCTTGTGTTTAATTAAAATCTCTTGTGATATCTTTTAATAGTTTAAACAGAACTGAACCTAGTTTAGAGAAAAGTGTCTACATTACGAAAAAACTATTTTAACATTCCACATTAATGTACACGGAGCCCTGAAAGGGACATGGTGGTGGAAAAAGTTGTGGCAAATATTGGAGAGAAGTTAATTTTTTTAAAGCTTTAGCGTAACATGCGAAACTTTTGTGTCCTCGAGAAACGTTGCGTTCCCTCACAATATATTGTGTCCTTTCTCAAAAAATTCTGTGAGTTCAGAAAAACATGTCATGTTTATTGAAGTTTAGACTTACTCTCCACAATAACACTGGAGTGGTCCGTATAGTCGCAGATTTCCTTACCAATAATACCTGAGCTAAACGTTGTTATAACACAAAAAACACATAATTCATCAGACAACGATCTAACAACCTAGTGTTCCTCACGAGTCTTATAAAATAAACTGATCTCTATATGAACTTCTCCATTCATACACGAAGCGGAGAGGACGTGTTTGTCCAAACTCACTGAATGTTTTGTGAGAGAACGAAAATATCTTTGTGAGAAAACACAAAAGCTTTGAAAATTATTTTCTCTATCTCTCTTATTTTTTCCATCACCATGTCCGTAAATGTTTATTAAAACATTTTAAATGCATTAAAGGAAAAATATCAACAAAAGTTATTTATATTTTTCCTTTAATGCATTTAAAATGTTTTAATAATTTCTCTGATCTTCGTTGTGTTGTGTGATATATCAGACTTTATATTTATATATGATTTGAAAGCTTTTATCACCTGACAGTGTTGAGTTTACACTTGTGATCTTGTATTAACTGATAGATGAGTTTGACTCCTGTTTCTCCAGGATCATTTCCTCTGAGATCCAGCTCTATCAGATGTGATTCAGGGTTTGATCTCACAGCTGAATATAAACATTTATAACCTTCTTCTCCAATACTGCACTCGGACACACTAGAGAACAAAATCATGATTATAAATACATTACATTAAAAAAAAATGTATGAATGATTTAAACATTATTTTATATCACTGAATAAAATGAACATGAATATTAATACATACTCTAGTTTGTTTAGTCTGCACTGTGGATTTTTCAACAGATCAGAGATCTTCATCATTCTTGAATCTTCTAGTGTATTTTTACTCAGACTGTAGAAAGAACACAAAGTTAAAGTTTCATCTAAACATTTATCAAGATGAAGTCAATGTCACATCTGATGCTGTAATTCTGAACAGGTTGAAATATAAACTTGTAGTGAATGTGACATACATAATTCACCCTTGTTGTTAAGTGTTGTTATACATACTGTTTGTTATAAACGCAGCACTTTGTTCTTGGTGTGTATTCATGACTACAGGGATCGCGGTCCCTTTAAAATGCGTGATGACGTGGAACGCAGTTCAGCGTCATTGTTGACTCTCTTGTTTTTTTCCTTTTAAAAATAAACGACACACGCGTTCGTGTGCTCTTAGTGAGAAGTTGTCTCTTGCGAATTATTGCAATTTCGACACTGGTGACCCCGACATTAGTCTGCTGGACGTATCCAGAGACACGACACGACCATGACCGCGAACGCTGTCACACTCAAACTCCCCGAATTCGGGGAATCATCGGCATGGTTTGCCCAGACTGAAGCACAGTTTGAGTTGCGTGAGATCACCGCGGATACAACAAAATTCTACTATGTTGTGTCGGCTCTCGGAAATTCGACAGCATCCAGAGTGGTGAGCTTTCTCACACATCCTCCGGCGACTGAGAAGTATACAGCGCTCAAAGCCCACCTGTTAAAAACCTTTGAACTGTCGGACGCTGAGAGAGCCAACAGGCTTTTCTCACTTCAAGGACTGGGTGACAGCAAACCGTCTGAGCTCATGGACCGTATGCTGGATCTTCTGGGCGAGCACAGACCAGATTTTCTTTTCATCCAGCTTTTCCTGCGTCAGCTGCCTTCTCAAGTGAGAGCTGCATTGGCCAACACCACAATCACTGACTGTCGGAGACTGGCTGAAGAGGCTGATAAATTTTTCCTGGCGAGTCAGGAACATTGTGCGGCCGCGTTTTTTCCCGCGCACGGCGCTATGGTGACGCGGGAGGACTCCACACTCGTCGCGGCAACCACTTCTCGTCGGCAGCAGTTTCCTGGCCCCCAACAGCCTTCAGGCTTGTGTTTCTACCATGCAAAGTTTGGCAGTAAGGCTACCAAATGCCGCTCGCCATGCAGTTTTGGCGGTGCGGGAAACGTCAGGGCCGACGCTCAGTAGTGGCCATTAGTGTCGGCCGCATTGGCAGACTGCCTATCACGGTTTGTGGCAGGGGCAGTCCATCTGGGTTTGGATTACAACCGCATGGCGGCGACCCAGACCACAGACCCGGATGTTCAACTCCTAAAGACCTCGACTACAGGGCTACAGATCGAGGACGTGGTTTTTGGCGATGCCGGCACCACGCTCCTGTGTGACATCTCCACAGGTAGTCCTTGGCCGGTTGTTCCCTCGGGGTGGAGACGACAAGTTTTTGATGCTGTCCATGGTCTCTCCCACCCAGGTTCGAAAGCATCACAGAGACTGGTTGCAGCGAAGTTTGTTTGACACGGCCTCAAGAAGGACTTTAGGGACTGGGCTAATACCTGTGTCGAGTGCCAACGGGCCAAAGTACACCGCCACACTAAAGCCCCGTTAGAGTTGTTCCCTGTTCCTGAGAGGCGTTTTGACCATGTAAACGTGGACCTGGTCGGTCCTCTGCCCTCCTCTCATGGTTTCACATATCTGTTAACTATGGTTGACAGGACCACCCGCTGGCCTGAGGCTGTGCCGCTGACGTCAGTGGCATCTGTCGAGATGACACAGGCTTTTATTGGCACCTGGGTTGCCCATTTCGGCACCCCTTCGGACATATCCTCTGACCGAGGCGCGCAGTTCACGTCTGAGCTATGGAACGCCGTCGCACAGAACCTCGGAGTGAAACTCCACCGCACAACCGCATATCACCCGCAGGCTAACGGACTCTGCGAACGTTTCCATAGGTCGATGAAGGCTGCCCTGCGTGCCAGCCTCAAAGACGGTGACTGGGTCGACAAGCTACCATGGGTGATGCTGGGCATCAGGACTGCGCCAAAGGAGGATCTTCAGTCCTCATCTGCAGAGCTGGTTTATGGACAGCCGCTGCGGGTGCCAGGGGATTTTGTCCCTAGCATTACGGTTCCCTGGTCCGCTACTCTCCAGCGTTCTGTTCTACTGGACAATGCAAGGCTTTTTGCACCTGTCCCTACTTCCCGTCACAGCCTCCCTCAGTCGCACATCCCCGCTGGTCTTCAGACGGCTGACTATGTTTTCATTCGCCACGATGCCCACAAGGGGCCGCTACACCCGCCCTATGAGGGCCCATTTCGGGTTCTGGAGACCGGGGACAAACATTTTGTGGTGGACAGGGGCGGCAAACCGGAGCGACTCTCCATTGACCGCCTTAAACCAGCTCACTTGGACGTGGCTAAGCCCATTGACCTGGCACAGCCCCCACGACGCGGACGACCTCCTGCTCTGCGCCCACCCCTTGCCCCCCTCCCTCCCAAGCCATCCACACTCCATGCCCCACACACGTGTAATGTCGGGACTCCGCCTGCAGCGGGGTCTCCTCGACCTCCGGTACGGCGCAGCCGTTATGGCCGTCTGATACGCCCACCCCCCCGTTGACTGTTTTTTCTGATATGGTGAATTCTGGGGGGACGTGTGTAGTGAATGTGACATACATAATTCACCCTTGTTGTTAAGTGTTGTTATACATACTGTTTGTTATAAACGCAGCACTTTGTTCTTGGTGTGTATTCATGACTACAGGGATCGCGGTCCCTTTAAAATGCGTGATGACCTGGAACGCAGTTCAGCGTCATTGTTGACTCTCTTGTTTTTTTCCTTTTAAGAATAAACGACACACGCGTTCGTGTGCTCTTAGTGAGAAGTTGTCTCTTGCGAATTATTGCAATTTCCACAAACTCATAATAAAGATCAAGTCCTCACATGAGTGTGTTGATGTGACAGTGTTTGTCCTTCAGTAGATCACAGATCTGATTCACTCTTGACTCGTCTAGTTTATGATCACTCAGATTCACTTCTCTCTGGAGTAAAGGATTTATACCAAGAGTTTCTGTCAGATACTCAAAGGCTTTCACTGCAGAAGAACTGCTCAAGAACCTGCAGAAAACAAAAATTATATAATATGCCAGTTTACGGTTAGAACATTATATTACAGTAAAAAAGATTAAAGCCTTAAAATCATACTTGGTTTTTAACACTCACCTGACAGTGTTGAGTTTACACTTGTGATCTTGTATTAACTGATAGATGAGTTTGACTCCTGTTTCTCCAGGATCATTTCCACTGAGATCCAGCTCTATCAGATGTGATTCAGGGTTTGATCTCACAGCTGAACATAAACATTTATAACCTTCTTCTCCAATACTGCACTCAGACAGACTAGAGAACAAAATCATGATTATAAATAAAATATTACATGAAAAAACATGTATGAATGATTTAAACATTATTTTATTTCACCGAAGGGAATGAAATGAACATGAATGTAAATACATACTCTAGTTTGTGTAGTCTGCACTGTGGATTATTCAACAGATCAGAGATCTTCATCATTCCTGAATATTCTAGTTTATTGTGACTCAGGTCCAGATGTGTCAGATGTGAAGGGTTTGAAGTGAAAGCTGACATCAGATCAGCACATCCTCCTGCTGTAATACTGCTGTTACTGAGACTGAAGAAAGAACATAATGTTAAAGTTTCATCTAAACATTTATCAAGGTGAAGTAAATGTCACATCTGATGCTGTGATTCTGAACAGGTTGAAATATAAACTGATAATAAAGATCAAGTCCTCACATGAGTGTGTTGATGTGACAGTGTTTGTCCTTCAGTAGATCACAGATCTGATTCACTCTTGACTCGTCTAGTTTATGATCACTCAGATTCACTTCTCTCTGGAGTAAAGGATTTATACCAAGAGTTTCTGTCACATACTCAAAGGCTTTCACTGCAGCATCATTTTTCAAGAACCTGTAGAAAATAAGAATTATATAACATACCACTTTACTGTCACAACATTATATTACAGTGATGAAGATTAAAGCCTTAAAATCATTCTTGGTTGTCAATACCCACCTGACAGTCTTAAGTGAACACTCTTGATCTTCTATTAACTGATAGATGAGTTTGACTCCTGTTTCTCCAGGATCATTTCCTCTGAGATCCAGCTCTATCAGATGTGATTCAGGGTTTGATCTCACAGCTGAACATAAACATTTATAACCTTCTTCTCCAATACTGCAATCTGACACACTAGAGAACAGAAAAGATCATTTTTTTATAATTATCTACATGTGGAGGAATATTGTGAAAATGTCAGACATCAGTTCACCTGAGTTTTTGAAGTTTACAGTTATTCTTCAGTCCTTCAGAGAGACGCTCAATTCCTGAATCATGTAGATTATTTTTGCTCAGATCAAGTTCCTTCAGACTACTGGAGTCTAAACTGAGAGCTGAAGCCAGAGCTGAACAACTTTCCTGTGTTAGAGCGCACTTACTGAGCCTGAAAAAGACAACAAATACATCATATAGCTGCAAGCAGCAATATCATGGTCAAGCCCAGCAATGGCCCAAATGTATATATTCTGGACACATTTTCAGAATTTGAAAACTAAGTTTAAAACACAGAGAAAGGCACTTAGAACAAAAACAGATCCTTAAAACTTTTGACAACTAGGAGGCACCTGTATAACTTTACAGGTCCTCTCAGATCTTGACTTATTTGAACCATACCAAATTTAATTGCGATTCTTCATTGTGTTGGTTAAAAATTGCATTTTCCTACAAAATTTCAAATGGACAAAGAGCCACAATGGCAGAGTAAGAAAGCTTGGGTATCAATCGACTCGTCAAGGAATTAAATGAGACCACTCTCATGATTTTAGACCAATGTTTTCAAAATTTGTAAGCAAAATATCATTTATCATATCATATTTATCATATTTCTGGATCAGTATGTAGTGCTGTGCCGAAACTGTCATTGTCACTTCAGGTCAAGGCCGGCATAACATGTTCCAAGTTTGGGGTAAATACACAAAAGTTTGGCGAAGATATTTCTTAAAAAACATTCTGGGCCACGGGGAAAATTTTTGGACATCAGATGATCATATTTTAAAAACCAAATTTAAAAACAATGGGCGCTTAGTACCTAATAACATTTCTATAATTTCTTGACAACTAGGAGGCGCTGTTCTGAAACAGTGTACGTCACCTCAGGTCCAGAGATTAATGACATGTAGCAAGTTTCATGTCGAAACCTCAAGGTTTGGTGAAGAAACAGTATCATACAGTAAAATTTAATTTGAATTCATTTGGCAGATGATCTTATCCAAACCGACTTACATGTGATGAAACAGCAAGCGATTTGTTGAAGTAAAGCAATATTAATGAGAAGTTCCAGTAATACAAAGTTTCAGAGACATTGTGAAGAAGGTTTAAGCAAGGAAGTTTGCACAGTGCATTGTGCTGAACATTTCTTGGATTATTTGGGGCCTTTGCCCCAGTAGAGCTTTAGGTCTAGCAATGCCCTGCCTGCCATAGACTTCCATGGCAAAATAAGAAGAAATATAGCTGCAACAGCAATTATGGGGACAAGCCCTACAAGGCTACGAAAGGAAATATGTGTGTTCATGTCTGATCAGGAGTTTTTGAATATAAGATTTAAAATCATTGGTAAACTACTAGAAACACAATACAATTGCTGTCAAATTGACCAAGATGTTCTACTGATGATGTGGTCTCAGTTTCATGTCAAAACTCCAAAGAATCGTGAAGATACTTTGTACATTTGTTACAAGAACATTTGGTATGGTTCCACTCAGCTTTTCGCTTTTTCGTTATTGTACTGATGTGATAAGGCTTTCCTGTAGCTCAGTGGTAAGAGCATTGCGTTAACAACGCAAGGTTGTGGGTTCGATCCCAGGGCATTACAAATACCTATGTAAAATGTATAGGATAAAGGAATGTAAGTCGCTTTGGATAAAAGCATCTGCCAAATGCATAAATGTAAATGTAAATAGGTAGCTGTTTAATATGCGGGAAAATGAACATCTAGCCAGCTGAAACCCTGCTTTGTGTCGGGCTCCTGTCAGGTTTTGCTCTTCAACATCAAGTGCCGGGCTGTACATTACACCTTACATACAGTATAAAACGTATGAAAAATACACCAACTGTTATCTGCTTCCAGTCTTTTGGGTAATAACTCTTTCACAACCATTGACGTGTTATCTCGTCATTTAAAAAAAAAACACTTCCCGCCAAAGACAAGTTTTTACGGCAATCAGTGTTAGTACTGTTTCACAGCAGGTGGCGCTGTTACACACCTTTGTGAAAAAGTACAGAATACCAGAACCTAGAACGTATATGTTTTAGCGGTTTTTAATGATTGTTCTGAGTGTAATCTGGGCGGAATCTTTGACAAAAAACGTTAATTATCTCCACTGTTTAATCAAAATGATGCATTTTTTAAGAAACCTACCCACTTCTACGGAGTTATAAAAAATGAACAAATAAAGATAGAAGAATACGGTTTCTTTTGTTTGAAAGCTGAGACTCTGTTGTTTCATTTGACATATTGTTTGTCCATATATTACTTACTTCACACTCCAAAAAAAACAGATTCATGCAATTTACAAATCACACCACCAAAGTCAGTAAACAGAAATCTGCATTCATACAGAAGCATCGCTTCTGATTGTTGTGTAGATGATGTCATAGATGAACTCACTTGAGTATCTGGAGTTGACACTGAGGATTCTTGAGTTGGTCACAGATGTGTTTGAGTCCTGAATCCATCAGTGGACTGTTGCTCAGATTCATCTCCTTCACGAGGGTTTTACAGGAGAGAACAGCAGCTAGAGCTGAACACTGATTCTCTGTCAGCTCACAATCATTCAATCTAAACACAATAACACAACATCATCTCAATAAACATCACCTGTCTGACAGTCTGTACTGTATGAAGTTCTCCTGTATATGATACTCACATGATTTTAGTCACTTTGCTGTGAGAGTCCATCAATAGAGCCGAGAGTTTCTCTCCATCCAGATCTCCCAGTTTATTGTGACTCAGATTGAGTTCTTTCAGCAGTAATGGATTCACATCTAGAGCTTTACAGAGATGATCACAAGCTTCTTCTGCAGCACAACTCTTCAGAAATCTACACACAAAAGATCATGTGTTCATGTTCAGCACTTCACATGTGTAACTGAATGAAATGTCTTCTGTATGAACAGATTCAAGAGGTCTGTTGTGTGTAACCCACAGTGTGAGTCTGCTGGATTAAGATCATTCAGAATGAAGATGATTCATTTAACACTAAATCAACTGAGCCTAAAAACATGATGTTTGGCAGCTACACTTTTCTTGTTCTACTTTCATTCACTTTTTTTAACATTTTTGAATCAATCATTTGATCTTTGTGCTATAGTGTGATATATCAGAAAGCTTTTATCACCTGACAGTCTTAAGCTTACACTTCCGATCTTGATTTAACTGATAGATGAGTTTGACTCCTGTTTCTCCAGGATCATTTCCTCTGAGATCCAGCTCTATCAGATGTGATTTAGGGTTTGATTTCACAGCTGAAGATAAACGTTTATAACCTTTTTCTCCAATACTGCACTCGGACAGACTGTAGAAAAGAACACTATATTTGTTACACTTGATATTAGTTCTTCATTTTTTGGATCAAAATGTTTCATCAATGTTGTCGTAAGACAAGAACAACACCAGTTCTTGTTTTCTGACAACTTTTTTGATCCACTTCAAATGTTGAATACTGTACATTGCTCTACTGCCTCTTCGCATTTTGTCACTTTTGCAGATCTCACAAAATGTATTTCTAATGTTTTCAAGCAGTGAAAAACCCTTTTTCTCCTAGAACAAACTGTAAACAACATTCATATACAGCTATATTTAATACCACGTGCTTTGTCACGTTTAGCACTATTCACTGTAGCTGAAATGGTTTAACTGGAGAAAATAACTCACAATTTATCGCTTTAATAAACATACCAGTTTTTCTTCTCAGATCCATAACATTAAAAAAATATCGGTATTTGGCCTATTAACATTATGGCCCATGATTTATTTTGCATCCCCAATTGTATTTCCCAGAAATACATGAACGTAAACACATACTTGAGTTTCTGTAGTTTGGATTTTGCATTTTCCAATAATTCAGTGATCTTCATCATTACTGAATCTTCAAGTTTATTTCCACTCAGATCAAGATGTTTCAGATGTGATGGTTTTGATTTGATGGCTGATATCAGATCAGCAAAACCTCCTGATGTAATACTGCTGTTACTGAGACTGCAGAAAGAGAACACAAAGATACAACAACTTTACCAACTTTATCCAACTAATAGTGAGCTTTGCACAATATATTGATATTATTAAAATAGCACTGATGCATGATGCAAAATTACTGCAGTGTTGTATAGTAGAGTTATATAGTCATTTTTACTTTTACTCAAGTAAATTTTAATTACAGATTGCAAACTGGCCAACAAATTTTACTCTTTTCTGTTGGAAACGCCCAACTTTCAACAATCCAATCAGTGATAGATGAACAAATCAAGGCCCTCCTGAATATCTCTCTCATTGTCTAATAATGACAATCACTACTTCTGTTTCATGCCGACTTAAAAGAGGACGAGAGAGTAGCGTTCTGGTAAATGACACGGGTGTGTCAAAAGTTCTGGTGATGAACTCGCCAGCGCAAAGGACACAGCAAAACAAAACCAATGTGTTTGAAACAATTTAAGACATTTTCATCCACCATTATCATAAACATTGAGGATATACTGATAAAAACAGTAAAAAAATCCTCACATAAGTGTGTTGATGTGACAGTGTTTGTCCTCCAGTAGTTCACAGATCTGTTTCACTCTTGACTCGTCTAGTTTACTCAGATTCAGTTCTCTGTTGAGTAACGGATTAATATGAAGAACTTTCTTCAGATACTCAAAGGCTTTCACTGCAGCATCAGTTTTCAAGAACCTGAAGAAAACAAAAAAAATCGAATTAACGAAGTTTGATGTAATAAAAATACAGAAGTTTAAGCTTAATTGTACTTGATTCTCTTGAAAACCATTGTGGCGAGTCGCCTAATGCCCAATCAGCATCGCCATGGCAACGGAGCAAATCAAGCCGCACACAGGCTGGTCGTCCCACGAACTCTTGGGGTTTTCACCACCCCTTCACATTTGACTACACGATATTGTTCAGGTAATAGAGAATCCTCCGGGGCTAACACTGCAACCTGTGTTCGTTTCGTGTCTGACCTGCCACACCATATACTCATTTGTGTTGTTGCTGTCATAGTTTCACAAGTCTTATCATAAAACACAGCTTTGGCCCTGGTGTTGAGACTTTTGTTGGACAGAGACTTGGAAGAGTTAAGAGAGATTCTGAAACAATATGTATAGAAGCCACGATGGGACTTTTGCTGTTATCCATTTTTAGCTTTGATGTGTCTGTGCCCAATTTTTACTACTTTAAAACATATACTTTAATGTATTCTTCTCACATTTGTAATACTTTGGTCACTTAAATAAGAATACTTTATTTAGTTTATTATTAGTTATTTGAATTAATTAGTAAATTAATTTCATGTCTATCCTTGAATCACTTCTAATCACAACTAATCAAGATTGATGTAGGATATAGACAGTAATTACAAATAAGTAATTAAATGCTTTTTGGATAGAGTACTTTGTATAGTAATCTAATAACACTATTGAAAATGTAATAAGTAACTAGTAATTCATTACTTTTTCAGGGTAACTTACCCAACACACAATTTATTAAAAGAAAGCGTCTAGAATAAAGGGCTCAACACAACAGTCCAGGACAGGGGCATCGGGAGAACTGACCCTCCCGGCTGAGACTAGTTTCTCCCAAGATTTTTACTCCATTTATTCAACATTGAAGTTTTGGTTCCTCGCTCACCAGGAGACTGCTTTCTTATATTATCTTATGGTTTGGTGTAATCTATTAAAATTGCTTCATTAGAACATTGCTTTATTTATGGCACTGCACTGTATTCTTTCTCTTTCTGTGTTTTTCAATTATTTTCTCCTGTAAAGCTGCTTTGAAACAGGACACATTGTAAAAAGCGCAATATAATAAAAAATGAATTTAACTGAATGATGTAACAATACATTGAGCCTTATTTTAACGATCTAAGCTCATGGTCTACAGTGAACAGTGCAAGTTTGCTTATGTCGTGTCCAAATCAGCTTTTGCTAGTTTACTGATGCAAAAAAATGGTCTAAAGGGTTTTCCTATTTTCTTAATGAGTATTGGGTGTGTTTGGGGAAAACGTGTAGTAAACCAATCAGAGTCTCATTCCCTTTAAGAGACCGCTGCGCTCGCCCCATGGCTGATTCACTATTTAGATGGCGGAATTTACAAGAGCAAAGACATGATATAACATTTGTATATAATCTGTGGGTAAAGTAACAATGAAGCCCAATGTATAATCATTAAATGGGGACCTGGGGTGGGATTTAATAAATTGTCTTCTTCCCACTCCCTTTCAGGCAGAATACGATTGTCATACTTAAATACTGTATATATATTTATTTATTTTATTTTTTGCACTAAATGACTTGACTATATTTTGTCTACTTTGTACTTTTCTTGTGCCATTGCCTGAAATAAACAATTAAATAAAAAAATAAATTAAAAAAAACTCTGACTTGTCCTGTAGGTGTTCTATTCATGCGTGAGGTTAAGCATTAATCCCGCGCCATCTATAAACACACCTCGTATTTCAAACCAGATCACACTGATGCCGCAATGCGCCGGGTGTATGATAGAGCACATTGTGTAAATAGATCACCAATATAATGTCCATAATTAATTATTCAGCATCTGTTTTTTTTACTAGTATGTAAGCACATCTCACCTGACAGTGTTGAGTTTACACTTGTGATCTTGTATTAACTGATAGATGAGTTCGACTCCTGTTTCTCCAGGATCATTTCCTCTGAGATCCAGCTCTATCAGATGTGATTCAGGGTTTGATCTCACAGCTGAATATAAACATTTATAACCTTCTTCTCCAATACTGCACTCAGACACACTAGAGAGCAGAACACTTTATATTAGTTCATAATTTATCTTTCCAAAATTATAATTATTAATAAAATATTAAATCTGATTAAATATTAAATCTGAACTAGATGTATAAATGATTTAAACATATAATACATACAATAAAATGAACATGAATATAAAGACATACTCTAGTTTGTGTAGTTTACACTGTGAGTTGCTCAACAGATCAGAGATCTTCATCATTCCTGAATCTTCTAGTTTATTGTGACTCAGATCCAGATGTGTCAGATGTGAAGGGTTTGAAGTGAAAGCTGACATCAGATCAGCAACAACCCTTACTGTAATACTGCTGTTACTGAGACTGAAGAAAGAGAACAAATATAATCGTTCTTTAGTTTGTATCAGACACAACACACATCCACATCCACACAGTCCTGTTAAACAGATCCAATCAGAAGCAGATGTTACAAGTCCTCACATGAGTGTGTTGATGCGACAGTGTTTGTCCTTCAGTAGATCACAGATCTGATTCACTCTTGACTCGTCTAGTTTATGATCACTCAGATTCACTTCTCTCTGGAGTAAAGGATTTATACCAAGAGTTTCTGTCAGATACTCAAAGGCTTTCACTGCAGAAGAACTGCTCAAGAACCTGAAGAAAACAAGAATTATATAATATACCACTTTACTGTCACAACATTATATTACAGTAATGAAGAATAAAACATAAAAATCATTCTTGGTTGTCAATACACACCTGACAGTGTTGAGTTTACACTTGTGATCTTGTATTAACTGATAGATGAGTTTGACTCCTGTTTCTCCAGGATCATTTCCTCTGAGATCCAGCTCTATCAGATGTGATTCAGGGTTTGATCTCACAGCTGAACATAAACATTTATAACCTTCTTCTCCAATACTGCACTCGGACACACTAGAGAACAGAAAATATAATTTTTTTATAATTAACTATACGTGGAGGAATATTATGAACATGTCAGACATCAGCTCACCTGAGTATCTGTAGTTTAGAGTTATTCTTCAGTCCTTCAGAGAGACGCTCAATTCCTGAATCCTGTAGATCATTATTGCTGAGATCAAGTTCCTTCAGACTACTGGAGTCTAAACTGAGAGCTGAAGCCAGAGCTGAACAACTTTCCTCTGTTAGATCACACTTACTGAACCTGAAAAATAAAAACAACATCATACAGGAGTTTGTGTATAACCCTTTGAGCTTTACTGGAGTAAACTATCAGACTGGACTTTGTCATTTATAGTGCAGAGATTTTCTAACTATGGGCCGGGACCAGGGGGCAACCTTTCGGTCTCTCTGAAACCAACACAGAAGTGACTAAAACTTTAATTCATCGACTGGCCGCTAGAGACTGGCTCAAAAACAGCGAAGAATCTCATTGAGTCCCATGTTAAAATGGCCACCTTTACAGCACAAACTGTGATGACAACTCATCACTCACCCTAATCAACTTTGATTAGGGTTGAAGCTAAACTTTGCAGGACAGCGGCCCTCCAGGACTGACTTTGGACACCCCTGGTTTAGATTATTTTAAACCTTAAAATTCTGCATAATAAAGGGCATGGCCACTTGAGTGACAGGTGTACATTTAGCTGTCAAATGCACATTTTTTGTGTAGTTTCAAGTAATTTACCTCAAGAGTAAGCTGTAAACCGCTGTAAACGTTTAAATGTCAACCGCCAATATGTCTAGCTTGGCGGGCGTGTTTTTTTTCAGCAATTAGGAAACGTCCTGATTAGCACATCCTGTCTCTTTGCCCGTTTTCAATTATCCGGGAGTGACGCGTGATGACGCAATGCCAAGATGGCGACAACCGTTTCCTAATTTATGCTTAATTTTTACTCTTCACAAACCTATGGGTTATGACACGGACACTACGTCCTTATTTTACATAGTCTACTGTCAGGAACTTATATGTGGTGGGTCAGGGAAAGTCACCTGGCCATTACGCAAAAACAGTCCTGTTAATGACAGACATGTCATTTCTGGTCGTTAACAAAACTGTCATTCATCTCAACGCTCATTGGAATTGTAATCAAACTTACATTATATTTATATAATGACAAAAATATATATAAACTGGTCAACCTAGAGAGAACAAATATTTTGGTCAGTCTCAAGATAATATACTGTAACTTTCTAGGTGGGTTTGGGAATCAAAAAGGAACAACTGTTTAAAGCTACAGTTTGTAGAAACCTCAGCTAGAGGGCGCAAGATCAAAACAACAACAATGGCGTAACTTGATGATGCTGTGAAGGAGCGTGGAATGAAGGCCCCTTCGGAGTGACAACAATCATGGCCGCCATACTGAAAGTATTTCCAAAGCAAAGTTCTCATAACTGGCCACTTCAAAGGGCCCTTCAGAATGAAAGATTTCTACGGGTACAACTGATGGTCACTTCGGGCTCCCATGTTTCTTTGCGCAGATTATTTGCGTGGTGACGCCGCCGTCTAGCGCCACAGTCAGTCCAAAGTTGCACAGATATTTTTGCTATTAACCCCTGAACACATTTTTCCACTCTGAATCCTTGACTCGTGGCTATTTTGAGAAATCTACTTTTTCGAACTCGTCCTAGGATGTTTGTCTGATTTGCAAAAAGAATTGTCGTAGCATCTAGAGACATTACTGAATTTTTTTTATAAAAATAATTTTGATTGCTGCCCATCAATGAATTTGACAGAAGCATGGCAAAATAGTTTTGAAGCTGTATCTTTGTCATTAACATACACACACATAAACACATTTAACTATCAAATCGGATGTTTACAAAGTATTTGTGAATCTGTTTTTCGGAAAGGTCAGTTTAACACGCAAATTACTCATATATTTATTCATATATTCAAGACTGTTTCATGAATGAGACCCAATAAGTGTAAAACAAGAAAAGCAATACAAATGTGTACATTGCAGAGGCCAACCTACCTCAAGATCTCCAAATCAGACTTTTTGTTCTTAATTCCTTCACAGAGTAGCTTGACTCCTGAATCCTGTAGACTGTTATGGCTCATGTTGATCTCCTTCAGATTGCTGCCTGATCCCAAAGCATTAGCCAGAGCTAAACAACTCTTGTCTGTTAAATTACAATCATTTAACCTACAAGGGAAAAAACCTATTAAACATATACATTTTATTTTATAACTACAAATATGAAATTATGTGGGCCTGCAGCTGCAGCTCGTTACTCTTGCTATAGTGAGAGAAGTTGAGGTGTGTTGTTTGTTTATTCACAGCATTTCAGTGATGGATGTTATATATTGTGGTGGCTCTGATGCTGGATTGGCAGATCGTTTGTAATTGATAGATGAAGAGGTCCAATGATTTTGGATCTTGTTTTGCTTTGCCCCTGGTGGCATGTTTATGTTTAAAACCTTGTTTAAGTTCGTGTTTTCCCCATTGGAGGTTTTTTCTTCAAATAAAAGTATTTTTTTGTTTAACATGGCTGTCTACACTTGGGTTCTGTCTTGAGGTTCATGACAATTCCACCTACACCCCCACAAGACCCAATCTCCCCAATCCTCCCCCCCAGCATGCGTTGTTTGTTTTCGAAAATAATCGTACAGCTGTTTCTATCTTTTATGAATGTGTTCAAACTAAAGACTCTAAGGATAATTTAAGAGTGCGATACTATTCTGTAAATACTCAAGATTAACATGAGATATACAGAAACTGTCTGAGACACGGCCACTTTAAACAATTAAGGCTAACAATAAACATTTGTTAATTGTTCCATTACTTACAGAGCTTTTTTGGCCGTTTTAACAACTGGTGACAGCCTAATGAGACATTCGTCTGATTTCTTGAATTTCTGAAGCTCAAACTCCTCCAGTTCCTCATCTGATGTCAGCAAAACAAAAGCGAGAGCAGACCACTGAGCAGGTGAGAGGTCAGCAGATGAAAGACTTCCTCCTTCTCCAAGATGCTTCTGTACCTCTTGAACCAGAGTTTGATCATTCAGTTCATTCAGACAGTAAAACAGATTGATGGATCTCTCTGGACATGAATTAGCTTCTAATTTCTCCTTGATGTACTGGACTATTTCTGTGTTGTTCTGCTTATTGCTCTCTTGCTGTGACAACAGACCTCTTAGAAGTGGCCGGTTGGACTCAAGTGACAGACCGAGAAGAAAGCGAAGGAAAAGATCCAGATGTCCATTGTCACTCTTAAGTGCCTTATCCACTGCAGTCTTCAGTAAACCAGTCATGGTTTCACTGGTGTGTTCATGTTCTGTGAGCTCTTCAACAAATACACCTTTCTTGTTCTTGTCTAGAAACAGATGTGCATAGAGAGCTGCGATAAACTCCTGAATGCTCATGTGAACAAAGCAGTACACAGTACCAAGAATGATCCCTGTCTCCTGTTTAAAGATCTGAGTGCACATCCCTGAATACACAGAAGCTTTAGAGACGTCAATGTCACAATCCTTAAGATCTGACTCATAGAAGATCAGGTTGTTTCTTTCCAGTTGTTCAAAAGCCAGTTTCCCTAGTGAATAGAGTGAGTCCATGTCCCAGGAGATATCAGGAGAGTATTCTCCATCATACTTTCTTCTGCTCTGCTGAATCTGAAAGCGAAAGAAGTGTGTGTACATTTGTGTAAGAGTTCTGGGAGTATCATCAGTGTTAAAATCATCCTGAAGAGTTTTGGTCGTGTCATCAGACTTCTCAATTTTGTTCTCTTCCAGAATGTTCTGGAGAACAGTGGCTGAAATCCAGCAGAACACTGGGATGTGGCACATGATGAAGAGACTCTTTGATTTTTTAACGTGATCAATGATTGTGTCGGCCATATTCTGATCTGTGAATCTCTTTCTGAAGTATTCTTCCTTCTGTTCATCATTGAATCCTCGGACCTCTGTCACCCGGTCGATACACTCAGGAGGAATCTTACCGGCTGCTGCTGGTCTGGTGGTTATCCAGATGTGAGCGTGAGGAAGCAGATTTCCATTGATGAGGTTTGTCAGGAGAGCATCCAGAGGAGCAGGTGATGTGATGTCTCTCCATATCTCATTACCATCAAACTTCAGAGGAAGACGACATTCATCCAAACCATCAAGGATGAACAGAACTTTAAACTTGTCATTTCTTGTGAGGTTTACTCTTTTCATCTCTGGAAAAAACTGTACAATGAGATCCATCAAACTCAGTCTCTCTTTCTCCTTCAAGTTCATCTCTCGGAATGGAAGAGGAAATATGAAGCTGATATCTTTGTTTTCTTTTCCTTCAGCCCAGTCCAGAACAAACTTTTGCACCGAGACAGATTTTCCAATGCCAGCAACTCCTTTTGTTAGTACAGTTCTGATGGTCTTGCCTTGTTCAGGAGGCTGGAATAAATGTGTACATTTAACCTGAATATCTGTTGATTCTAGATGTCTGGAAGCGGCCTCAATATGACTTAACTCATGTTGTTCACCTCCACCCTGAGTGATGTACAGATCCGTGAAGATCTTACTTAGAAGTGTAAAGTCACCATGCTTTGCAATTCCTTCAAAAATCCGTTCATATTTTGATTTCAGGTTTGATTTAAGTGGTCGTTGATGAATGAAGGCCAGCTTATCTAAATTACGGAAACAAATATACAAGGATTGTCAAGAGGGTACATTTTTTATTAATTAATATAGATTAAAAACAAGTCAATTTTTTTAAATTGTGATAAATCACACTGTTCGTGTTTAGATGTAGTTAGATGTAGAATTATGAGTTACTCATTTAATCTACTTAGTTTGTAGATCATGTTTGGTGTCAAAAAGTTTCCTTTTTTATTTTCTTAATGTTGATGTTTGTTGTGTTTAGGTTACTCTTTTCATATAATTATTAAAATCTTAGAAGCATCTTAGTGAACATCCAATCAGCTTTCACATGCGAAACACCATGTTGGAAGACAAAGACAATTAACTTTCCCTCCAAAGGTGCCATCACCTGATTGGGTCAGCCACGTATGACATACTAACAGCTTACCCTATCCACACTTTTTTTCGAACGAAAACGCACCTTTTTCTCTCCGTTTTGGCCTTTTGTCCACACTGAGATGGAGATTTTGTCTTTTCAAAAACTTTCTCGATAGTGGATACATTTGAAAATGCTGTTTTCGCGTTGAAGTGTGTGGATGGAGAAAACGGAGGCTATACATGAACCAGAGGCTTGTTTTTCTGGCAAATGACGCAGGTGTGACATAAGTTCCGGTGACAAACACGTCATTTTTTGTTTTGTTCCAATAGGATGCCATCTCCTCTGCGCAGGAGCTTTCATCACTGTCATTTGCCAGAAAAAAACAAGCTTCAGGTTCACGTGCAACTACCTCTGACTGACTGCAAGTAACAGATACTTTGAAAACACAACAGCTCAAAACACAATGTTAGAGATCTACAGTATATTATTATAAGAAGTTTACAGTCCTTTGTGTTAAATGATTGAACTGCATAAAACTGATGTTATATACTAATCCCACTTTTATCTCCCAAGTTTGATAAGACATCATGATAGATGGTGACGTTATGAGCCTCTTACCTAGCAGAATATCAGCAAGTTTCTTTTTGTTCATACATCTGAGATAGTGGAGTGTGATATCAAGAGCTGCTTCTTTGATGTTCTGTGTTTCCTCCAGAAAGTCCTTCACATGATATTCTGTGTTTTCTGTCTTCAGTATCTTCTTAAACCATTCTAGCTCATTCTTCAGAAATGTGCTTATTTTATTCTCGAGATCCTAAAAATAACAGCTTTGTTTAATAATGTATTTGTTGTTATATTTTCCTAAAAATGTAAATGCTTTTCCTACCCTAAAGGTCCAGATAAGACTGTCCATTAAATGAGACCGGTCCATCTGGAAGCTGGCATCTGATGTCTCAAACTGAATCCTGTAGCATATCAACAAAAATCTCTTAAAATAGCTTTTCCAAAGAGAAAAGTAAAACCCAGTTTAGAATGGGTTCTGTGGTCTCACAGTTGGTCATTAATCTTCTCTCTCAGTTCAGCATGAAGAGACCGCACAATTTATTTTTCCACAAAAAATTATCATCAGAAAACATGACATTCTTTATCTATATGTGATATTTATGTGATATAGTTTGTTATTTATAACTAAATGGATGACGGTTAGAATAACCCAACCAAGCAAGTCAGATACAAGGTAATTCAATGAACAAGTATCTAATGAAATTGGCAAAATGGACATAAATAAGCCATGTAAACTGGGAATACTTCACAAAGTATACATAAATGATCATTGTAGTTTATAAACAGGAAGTGAATAATGAATTAACCATGCAACATTAGGGCTCCCACTGGCGGTCAGATAAATATCCCCCCTCAATCATTACATTAAGAGCAATACTACTAATTTTCCAGATTCTACAAGGCGTATGTAAATATTCACAAGACAAATGACTTAGAAGTATGGTTGTCAATCGATTAATCATGATTACATGATGTTCTCGTGATTTTACACAATATATGTCTGTGTACTGCGCAAATTAATTTTGTATTTATAAACACATACTTGCATACATTTAATAAAAAAAGTAAAATGTGAAAATTAATATACATTCATATATCATTTCAATGATTGGTAAATATAAATGAATACATATTTATCCTAAATATTTATACATGTATGTGTTTATAAATACAAAATGCATATGCGCAGTACACAGACATTTATCATGTAAGCACTAACTTTATTCTGGATGTGATTAATCACGATTTCATTTACATTAATGCATTTGACAGATGCTTTATCTAAAGCGACTTTCATTGCATTATCTTATACATTTATACCTATAGGTATGTGCAATCCCCTGGGATCAAATCCACAACCTTGCTTTGTTAACGCCATGCTCTTACCACTGAGCTACAGGAAAGCTTAGGATTAATCGTTTGACAGCCCTACATAGAGGTGAAAAGCAAACCCTGAGAGCCTAGATAAAAGTGGTAACATTATATGCTTTTTCTTTAAAGCTATGTACAATGTACCTGCAGTGGAACAATGGTTTTATGTTGATTTTTTTATTCTTTTAAAGGTAGGGCTGCAGTGAGGCTTTGTTTCCTACATTGTAATTTTCTATGTTTGGGATTTTATGATTGATCTTGATATTACAAGGTTCAACTTTTCACAAGGGACGATTCTCTGTGGTGTCATGTTAACAGTGCTGTGGTCTCTGAAAGTATGTGTGTACTCACTTGTTCAGAAGATATGTAGCCAGTTCTTCATCGCTCTTTATTCCCTTCTGTTGTTTTAGCGTGTTCCACCGAGTAATGTCTTTACCAATATTTACAAAGGTATTCTGCCTACGAAAACACAAACACAAGTATGAAAAACTTGTTCATAAGTGTATATGCACAAGACGGAAAGTGAACAGCGCACTGAAGCCTTCAGCTCAGATTCGATCATTTCACTGTATAAAGGCCTGTTTATACACGAGCCTGGCTCCGCTTCGCGAGCCTCCGCTGACCACGTACGTAACTTCCCAAACGGACGAGACGTTTATACTTGACACGTTCGCCTTTGAGATATTCTAGATATTCGACAGGGGGCGCAAAACCGAAATCTTCCTGTTAATCTGCAGGAAGTAGAAGAAAAACCGGAATTACGTCAGATCATTCAGAATGGCGTCTTGCGAGCAGCTGCTTGACAAGGAAACGTAGGAGATTTTGTGTTGTTGCTTCTGTGACAGATTTTATTTAAGTGTTTCTTATTTCGTAATACTGAGTGCAACTGCATTGTAGTAAGAGTGTGTGTGCAATACCGTTTTCTCCTTGGAGCTCGCCGTAGTTGGCAGGGTGGGCATGCGCACCAAGAACAAGAGAGCGGTTGGAATACATGTGCGATCTCCTAATAAACATGAAAAGTTATGTACCAGACCCAAAGCATCCGTTTCTTATTTTATTTAATGCAAGTTTCAGGCGAACCTACACAAACGCTCGGTTACACTTCTATCAAAAAAAGGGCTAAAAAGGAGATGGAATGTCTCTACCACTGCATGCCACAAAATGTGGAGATGTAGAATACATCGCTCTTGTGAAGCAGATGCGTTTGATGGACTGATGGATTGATTGTTTGTTGATTTAATAAATTTTTATGTCAAACTTTTTGTTCACTCTTTCATTTCTGTGCGTAATGCAGACACATTTCTACATATTGTTGGTTAGGGACTGCAAAATGTACATTGCCATAGATTAACCCATTGAATGTCTTTATGTTATATAAAATGAGAAGATATAAGAACAGGTCAAAAGAGCAATGTTTATAAATATTGTTTTATTCTGAATACAATATAAAACAGACACACTGATCATAAAAGATGTCTGTACAGGCGTATCTGTTCAGCCAAATCTTCTTCAAAGCTTTCATGTTGACTGCGGCGCCGCGCGAACTGTTCGCTCGAGTCACAAAAAATCTTGTGCACGCCGCCTCGCGAAATGAGCTCGCGCTCACCCAAAGCGAACTCCGCGATGACGTCATATTTGGCGTGCGCACCCAGGCGAACTAGCGAATGCGTCGAGTATAACCATCCCTTGACATCTCGGTATGGTGTGGATTATCTGTGCTCATACTTGTTTTTGCAGTGAGTGCACTGTTTTGGATGCAAACGTCTGTTTGAAGAAGTAAAACTGAGGTGATGTTACTCTGCACACAATAGATGAGACCAATGCCTACGATCACTAGTGATACTTTAATGTTTTCTTGTCTTGGTAGGTTCTTATCATATTTACATTTGTTCTAAAGGAAATTCAAATATAACCCAATGTAAGGAATATGCATTTTGTCCATTCATCCCTTCCACCAGGGGGCCCTCTCTCCCCTTATGGACTCTCTCACTATTCACACACTTCCTGTTTGAGCTGTATTCAAGCCATGCCTGTACCATGTACACTTGGTGGAGTATTGTTTTAGTGCATGCCGAAGATTTCATTGTTTTGTCATGGTTCCACTATCATGTCATGTTTTTTCTTGTCTTGCAGTGGAGTCTGAGGGATTTTAATCATGTTTTATCATTTATTTGTTATGATTAATCATTTATGTGTGTTATTTTTCTGATTGCGTGAAGTGTTAAAACTATAGATATGATACCTGCATTTGATACCCAAGCTATGTGCTGAGATTGGTGTGTTCGCAACAGGAATGTGAGTGTGTGGAAAAGAGGGGGGGTAGTTCGGCTGCAGTTGTGTAAGAAAAGTGGGGGAGGTCTATGGTATGTATGTTGTTTTTAGGAGTGTTTTGCAGAAACTGAAGACAAAGAAAGAGCGTGCTATTGGAGGAGCCAGAAAGGAAGGAGGAGGAAGATAGAACGGTGAGAAATACTATAAATATTGCGTGATGACGCATTTCCGGGTTGATTCTCTGTGAGGCGTTGTGTCTGAATCAACCCAGCGCTGTATTCTGATCAATAAACTTCAACATTTATTATAGTTGCCTCTCTCCAATTTTTGAACACGCAGGACGTTTTAAGTCCATCAAGTCATGGCATAGCCTTTGGATTTTGTGTGAGAAAGACATGTCTTTGCTTATATATTGGCTGACATGCGCTTTCTCATGTGTCTCGTCAGTGTTTCCCACCATCTCGTTTCCTTGTTACCCTTTCCATTAGTGCTTAATCCCCAGCACCTGTTCCTCATTAATTATCCTTTGTCTGTCTCCCATTAAAACACCCTCGTGTTCATTGTCCTGTGCTCGTTCATTGTATGTATGTACGTACGTTGTGCTTTCCTGTCTGTTCCTTGTGAATAGGATTACCTGTTTCCCATGCTCATGTTCCTGGTCCTGTCTCTGTTAGCCTGTCTTGTCTAGTAAGTTCTTAGATTTGTTAATGTCAAGTATTTATTAGTCTAGTTTTAAGTGACTCTTCGTTCTGTGCCTTTATATATTTGTCAGTTCCTGTTTTACCCCATCGTGAGTTTTGTTTTGTCCATTTGTAGTGTTCTATGTACAATAAATACCCCTGTTTACCCCAACATCTGTCTTGTGCCTGCAATTGGGTTCTACCATAATCTAAGGAGATTATATCAACTGCTAGTAAAAATCCACACGTGGCCATCAATGAAAAACACTTTAAATACCTTTTGACAGCTGATGTTTTTTTCTGCCTGAAGTTTATATCAAGACCTTTGGAGTTGTCACTCTTCATAGACACAGAACTGGATACAGGTGAAGCTGACCTGTCACTTATGACACAAAGAACATAAAAAAACGTTAAAAAAAAAACTTTGACTCATCTAAGGAGATTATATCAACTGCTAGTAAAAATCCAAATGTGGCCATCAATGAAAAACACTTGAAATACCTTTTGGCAGCTGGTGGTGTTTTCTCCCTGAAGTTTGTATCAAGACCTTTGGAGTTGTCACTCTTCATAGACACAGAACTGGATACAGGTGAAGGTGACCTGTCACTTATGACACAAAGAACAGAAAAAAAACTTTGACTCATCTAAGGAGATTATATCAACTGCTAGTAAAAATCCACACGTGGCCATCAATGAAAAACACTTGAAATACCTTTTGACAGCTGATGTTTTTTTGTGCCTGAAGTTTGTATCAAGACCTTTGGAGTCATCACTCTTCATAGACACAGAACTGGATACAGGTGAAGCTGACCTGTCACTTATGACACAAAGAACAGAAAAAAAACTTTTAAAAAAAACTTTGACTCATCTAAGGAGATTATATCAACTGCTAGTAAAAATCCACACGTGGCCATCAATGAAAAACACTTGAAATACCTTTTGACAGCTGATGTTTTTTTCTGCCTGAAGTTTATATCAAGACCTTTGGAGTTGTCACTCTTCATAGACACAGAACTGGATACAGGTGAAGCTGACCTGTCACTTATGACACAAAGAACATAAAAAAACGTTAAAAAAAAAACTTTGACTCATCTAAGGAGATTATATCAACTGCTAGTAAAAATCCAAATGTGGCAATCAATGAAAAACACTTGAAATACCTTTTGGCAGCTGGTGGTGTTTTCTCCCTGAAGTTTGTATCAAGACCTTTGGAGTCATCACTCTTCATAGACACAGAACTAGATACAGGTGAAGCTGACCTGTCACTTATAACACAAAGAACAGGAAAAAAACTTTAAAAAAACTTTGACTCATTTACATTTACATTTACATTTAGTCATTTAGCAGACGCTTTTATCCAAAGCGACTTACAAGTGGGGTAGGTAATGGAAGCAATTAGGACAGCATAAGTACAACAAGAGCATAAGTGCAATCAAAAAGAAGAGGTTTCATATAGCCTAACACAGTACACAGAAACATTCATACATACATTTTTTTTTTTTTTTTTTTTTTGAGTAGAGAAGAAACGAGTAGAGAAGAAACTTGAGTCAGAACAGAACAGTAAGATGTTGGCGGAAGAGATGGGTTTTCAGGCGATTCTTAAAGATGGCTACAGAATCTGCAGATCTTGTAGCAGCAGGCAGATCATTCCACATAGGTGGAACAGATCCGGAGAAGGTGTGCGAGAGAGATTTTCTACCTTTATGGGATGGCACCACAAGACGCCGTTCGTTTGCAGAGCGTAGGGATCTGGCGGGTACATATGTCTGCAGTAGTGAGTGAAGATAAGGTGGTGCCAAACCAGTGGTGGTCTTGTAGGCCAGGAGCAGAGTCTTGAATTTGATGCGAGCGACTATAGGGAGCCAATGTAGCTTAATGAGTAGAGGAGTAACGTGTGCTCTCTTCGGTTCATTAAAGATGACTCTTGCCGCAGCATTCTGGATCATCTGTAGAGGTTTGGTTGTGCAAGCTGGAAGTCCTCCCAGTAGTGCATTGCAGTAGTCCAGTTTGGACAGGACTAGAGCCTGTACTAGGACTTGCGTAGCATGCTCTGATAGGAAGGGTCTAATTTTCCTGATATTGTAGAGGATGAATCTACAGGACCGGGTGGTGCTGGCAACTTGATCTGTGAAGTTGAGCTGGTCATCGATCACCACTCCCAGGTTTCTTGCCTTTCTGGAAGGTGTGATGGTTGATGAGCCCAGTTGAATGGAAAGGTTGTGATAAGTTTTTATATCAGCCGGGATTACAAGCAGTTCGGTTTTTGAAAGGTTCAACTGCAGGTGATGGCCGTTCATCCAGAGTGAGATGTCGGCTAGGCAAGCTGAGATGCGTGCTGAGACTGTCGGATCGTCAGGGCGAAAAGACAGGTAGAGTTGTGTATCATCCGCATAGCAGTGATAGGAAAAGCCATGTTTCCTTATGACAGAGCCAAGGGATGTCATGTATACAGAGAATAGCAACGGACCAAGCACTGAGCCCTGAGGCACACCTGTGTCGAGATGTTGGGACTCAGACACCTCACCCTTCCAAGATACTCTAAATGACCTACCTGAGAGGTAAGACCTGAGCCATTGTAGCACCATTCCGGAGACCCCCATAGCCTTGAGAGTGGACAGGAGGATGTGATGGTTAACAGTGTCAAAGGCGGCAGATAGATCCAGTAGGATGAGAACAGATGAGTTAGAGGAAGCTCTTTCCAGTCTCAGGGCTTCGATAACAGAGAGCAGCGCAGTCTCAGTGGAATGACCGCTCTTGAACCCAGACTGGTTGCTGTCCAGGAGGTTGTTCTGGATGAGAAAGGATGAGAGCTGGTTACAGACAACACGTTCTAGAGTTTTAGCAGCGAAGGGGAGTAGGGATACCGGTCTGTAGTTTTCTAACAGTGCAGGATTAAGAGTAGGCTTCTTTAGTAGTGGGGTAATACGGGCCTCTTTGAAGAGAGTAGGAAATGTGCCAGTGGTGAGGGAGGAGTTGATAATGTGAGTCAGAGAGGGTACAACTGATGGAGAGATGGCCTGGAGGAGATGGGTGGGGATGGGATCTAGGGGGCAGGTAGTCGGGTGGTTAGAAGAAATTGCCTTGGAAACTTCCTCTTCAGATAGGAGAGAGAACGAGGGGAACGAGCATGTGTCTGGGGATTGACTGTGGTCAAGAGGTGGTGGGGCAGAGAATTGATTGCTGATGGTGTTCGTTTTCTTTACAAAGAACGATGCAAAATCGTCAGCTGTTAAGTCTGAAGGAGGTGAAGGGGTAGGCGGGCAAAGGAGGGCAGAAAAGGTTTTAAAGAGAGTACGAGGGTCAGGAGAGTTGTTGATTTTAGTGTGGTAGTATTGGGTTTTCGCAGAGGAGACATCCGCAGAAAAGGAAGAGAGAATAGACTGGTAGAGAGAGAGGTCAGTGGGTTCTTTTGATTTGCGCCACTTTCTCTCAGCGGACCTGAGAGAGGCGCGATGCTCACGGAGAACATCAGATAACCAGGGGGCAGAAGGAGATGCACGAGATGGCCTAGATATCAGAGGGCACAAGATGTCTAAGCAGGAGGTTAGTGTGGAGCAAAGGCTGTGGGTGGCGGTGTTAGTATCAAGGAGAGAGAACTGTTTAGGGGGTGGGAGAGTAGCAGAGACTGCAGAGGATAGGCGGGAGGGAGAGAGTGATCGTAGGTTGCGTCGGAATGTGACCAGTGGGGAGGCATGTGTAGTGTCTGGAGAAGTTAAGTCGAAGAGATGTGGTCAACTTGGCTGTTTACGAGCACGAGTCCATTACGTATTTCTGAGGGAGGGGTGTCATTGAACAAGGAACAAAACAGAGCATTTCTAGGTCTCAGGGCACAGTGGTGAACAATAAAGGTCAATTATTTGCCAAATTTTACTTTTTAAAAAAACAAATAATTGACAAATGTTAATGACTAAAACGACTGTAAAAACGGCGGTTGCTAAGAAGTTGGTAAAGCGACTACATACTTTGGAGGTGAATTAAACATCAACACGCATATAAATCTCACAAAAACTGCAACGTGGACAGAAGTGGACGGAATTTAATTCAGGGAGTAATCAGGAAACACGTTGTAATAAAATTTGAAAAAGTTGTTGGAGGTTTCACGTGCTGGTCTGTTACAAGCCGGACAGTGAACTCAGGCAAACACAGGGCTTCAATGAAAAGGAGAACAGAATCTGGGAGGACAGAACCAGTTGTGGGGAAGTTAACAACCAGGGAAACTAATAAGGTAACACATGCAAAATAGGAAAACAGAACACCAAACCAAAACTAGCTAAAACTGTGACAGGATGCTTGCTGGTGGTGACGTTGATATCAAGCGACAGTACTGTGGTCGTTGGCCTCGTGTTAACTTCTTCTGCCAATTGTATTTAGGCTTCAAAAATGGCAAACATTGTGTAAATTTGTCAAGATTTCCTTGATAGTCAAATGTGTAAGTATCATAACCTTAATCACAGAGCTTGTTTTTGCGATCTTCAAAAGGCTTTCAGTCGAGGGTTGGTTTATAAAAAATGAGTCAGCTGTGCGGTACTCTATTAAAGTACAGTTCAAAATTGTATTTCTTTATTAAATAGAAACTTTACTAATTAAGGACTTTTGAACTATTCGCATTGGCATCTTAGTTTTATTTTTAGCTACTACAAAAGATTTATGCAGATTTTGAACACAATTCATTTGTATAATAATAATAATATCTGTTTGGTTTGGACATTTCTGGTATCGTGATCTTGGTTCTAGGTTTGTTTTACTGTTGTGTTGTGCTTGTGCTTTCTGTCCTATTCCTGTGTTGAGTTCCTGTTTTCCTTGGTTTCCTTATTAGTTTCCATGGTTACAGTGATTATTTCACACCTGTTGTTCATTTGCACGTCTATTTATACCCATCTGTTCCAATTGCCTTTTGTTGGTCATTGTTTTATGTTAGCTTCTGTGTTCTTGGTTCTGGTCTTGATCAAGTTTAGTGTTTTATCAATAAAACTTTATGCTGCATTGGATCCTCTTCTCCTCATCCCTGCCCTCTTCATTACAGAATGACCCAATAAAGATGAATCCAGCAGCAAACATTATTTGTCAAGGAGATTGGTTTATTGAAAACTATGTTTAGGACTTTGTTGAGTTTGCTCACTTGACCTACTTAAATGATGAGTGATTTTTTTCAAGGGGGATATCTGAGCTTCTCAGTGTTCTCAACCGTGTTGGACTTTGGAGCAATAAATCAATCTTGCATTACAACAGAGCGGCTATGCATTTACAATGGGTTCTGTGGAGGAGAATCACGACACCCATGCAAAAGCCAACAAGTCAGTTGTTGTGTCTAAAACCCCTCCCTCGCATGCCCCTTCACTATTCCCTTTATAGTGAATGACATCCACTATACGGGGAAGAAATAAATGAATGATTTCGGACAATGACGTAATATAACCTGTGTCTGACAGTTCTGTTGCGGACATTCAACATATAGGTTATATTACACCTGTTTGGCTTCATGGATGGCTTAAAAAAAATAAAAAATAAATGTAATAAAGAGAACATTCTTTGGCAGAGTTTCCCTTTAAGTGATGACACAGTCTTACCTATGTTCCTCTGCATGACTCATCTTGAAGGTAAAGTTCAGTCCTTGATCTTCTGATAATATTCAGAGCTGTTTAAGCACTGATGTAGTTGTGTGAAAGACGGTCATTACCTGAAGATCACAATATAAGTGTTAAATACAAAGACTGTTCATAGTAAGAAAATGACAAATAAAGGGTAATGCACAAGACTGAAAAAATAAAATGAATATATTAGAACTTTGATGTCATAAAGCACAACTATACAATGTTTTGAAAAAAAAATCATGAACTAGGCCAATGATTAAACCAACAGTTACACAGAATCTTATAGACTGGTGTTATTGTTTTACAGCCCTTTAAATCCAACCTAAATGAAACAGTTGAATCTAAAGGCATACATGATGTATGGTAAATCAGAAATGGCACAAAAACTGTGGTATGTTATTATTAAAATGCCTGCGAACCGGAAGTTTCGATCGTTTTACTGTCGTGTGAAAATAAGTTTCGAAGGAGAAAATTAGTGGGCGTGGCCTGCATTTTTCTGCGAATTGACTGGATGTGTAAAAACAGCTGTTGCATTGACTTTGAAATAAAGCTGAAGGCACACTGACAGCTGAAGGGGAGGAGTTAACGGATGACGCTCTATAATGAACGTCATTTGAGATGGATCGCCATTCAGGGCGGAAGTGCATTTTCAGATTTTGACTGAAGAATATGAAGGTACATGAATTGTAAAAAGAAAATGACCGGCGTTGATAAGCTATTTACTATACAATCTGCAATATTTTATAAAAAAAAAGAATTGTCATTTTTTATTTCACTGGGATTTTAATCAGGAGATACGGTTTCTTAAGCAACACTAATGTTACTGTAATTTCAAATATGCCTTCACTACACTTAAATGAAGGACTCACGTTTTACTTATCAGCTCATCATTATTTCCGGTGTTGTGCCGAGAAAAGCACCCCTTTCAGATTACACCGGATGTACTACAACAGTTTTATGTCAATTAATCCAGATGATATAAAGAGTGCTTCTAATCTGGAGTGGACCTTTAAAGACACAATTATAGCAAAGATTGATATAGAAAGTAAAGATAGTCCAGTAAAATACCCCAATGAGAGATTCAGAGACAGACTAATGGTGGACCGTCAGACCGGATCTCTCACCATCAAAAACATCACATCTGAAGACTCTGGAGAATATAAACTGCAAATCAGAGGCAAGAGAGAGATAAAAAGACCTTCAGAGTTTCTGTCAGTGTGAGTAATTCATCTCTTCTCTTGTGAGCATTGGATTCAAAGTCTGTGAAGAGTTAATATATGTTCTGGAAAATCCCAAAATGTATGTATTAATAAATAATCATTTTTGATGGTTTATTTGATCTTGTTGTTGAAAGATCAAACTCCAGGTGTGTTAATATCGCAGAAGCGATCAACAGCATGCAGCAAGATGCTGTGATTTATGATTTAATTTCAGTTTTAACCTTCAGCCTACCTAGTGTAGGCTACAACATGTCCAGTTATTAAAAACAGCAGTAAACACATCAAACAACACATTAATTAATTTGTATATATTATGATTATATAAAAAATTAAACAATTTTTGGAATATTTTAGTATTTACAATTCACAATTCACGTTTTACTTATCAGCTCATCATTATTCCGGTGTTGTGCCGAGAAAAGCACCCCTTTCAGATTACACCGGATGTACTACAACAGTTTTATGTCATATCTGTGGGCTATAAAAGACGGAGTGTCCATTGTTTTTACGTTATGTGCGGGCAAGTTTGAAACAATCTTCTCAGTCACCTGCATCTCGAGAACAGCGAAAGTTAAACAATGAAAAAGTCAGTCAGGAAAACTCTTAATAATTGATAAGAAGTGCAGATAAAAAGTGATACGACAAGAGATTGTGTTTTTATCGGTACTTTATGTACTTGAGTAGGCTACTTAAAAAATCTTCCATAATAGTTATTTAAAAAATATATATAAACCCAAATATTTTAGGCATTTATTTATATTTTTACCAAAGTGGCGTTTACTATCACTACGGCAGGAGCTGTGTCTGAAGGTCACAGGAAATAGCGGTGTGTGAGTTATTGAATACTTTCGGTTTAACACAATCACGAGGACAAAATCGCAGCAGTGCAACTATAATCACGTTTTAATCGTTTTAAGTCTTTAAACCCATTTTAAACTCAAACCCAAGCTTCATCCCTTATAATTTTTATAAACATATTTTTACCTTATATTTTTCTTTGATAGTACTTTTTTATTTTTAGTACTTTCTACCAGTACCTTTTTAATTCATGTCATTTACCCAAGACAAATATTAACAAACGACTAATATTAACCACACAAGCTATGCTGTCTGGCTATCTTAAAATTGCGTGTTGCAATTATTGCAATACAAGCGTGCTTCAAATGCACGTGGCTTTATTGACTTAAAAAACACTATGTTTGTGGGTCCACTTGACCTAAACATAGTAGGTCTTACCCCAAAAAATGAACACCATACAAGAGTTAAATCACAGTGACATATAGAATATAATTATAAACTTACGTTACAGTAGTAGCCATGGCAGTTAGCAGCTTCCTCGATAAGTAACATCCTGCTTTCGATT
>CM017906.1:2142023-2212045 GCA_008369825.1 Triplophysa tibetana | reverse complement strand
GTTTCAAGTTCTACAAACAAAAGCAGTGGCACTCATTTCTATCACTCAGACAAGAACTCTGTATATAAGTCAAGCCTATACTATCAGCTTCAGTCACACAGATGTGCAGTGGATATTCTGTCTCTCCCTACCTCACTCCATTCCCTAAAACACGCACATACACACACATACAAATATTAACAAACAATAAATAACCCCCCTCTGTGTGTCCTGTCTCTCTCTCCTGTAGGTTGAAACTTGAGGTGTGTCACATCTATGAGGTGTTTTGGATGTGGGAAAGAGTGATTGTGCTAATATTGCTGAGAAAAATGATGCCACGTCTGTTATTGGTGGGTTAGAAAATGTAAAGAGTGTTGAAGAAAAAAATGATACAGTGTCCTTGGCTGTTGTTGAGTCTGTAGTGTATTTCGGAGTTTAACATCAGTAAAATACGTATAATTAATGGTGATTAATCATACCTATTTTTATACTCTTTTCCTGATGCAGCAGACTTAATATACGTGACCAACAGTTCTTTGGCTAGAACGAACTTAGCCAAAGCAAACTGCCGGAAGAAGCTGTCTCCAAGGAGGGAGACAGGTGTCGAGAGGTGAACGTCACAAACTGAGGGAACACGAGACAGAGCGAACACAAGACAAGCAAAATTTCCTCCGTGCACAGATTTTTTTTGCCTGATGCTAAAGCATCCTTCTTATATAACCAAGATGGCGGCGCGTGAACATCGCGAGGCTCAGCGTCTCTCCAGTTTTAGCAATTATATAGTGTTTTTCTTGCTCATCTCGGGCCTGTTCGTACAGAACAGTTGTGCCTTCACATCGTACACCCGGCAGGAGCTTTTGGATATCGGTTTGCGCATTCCCGGAAGTTATATCAGCAACATTCAACTCGTCCCTGAGATCATCAAAACATCCGATGCTACGCACCCCACACGGCCGGGCGGAAGTGCTCGTCGGCGGCGTCGAGATCGTAAACAAAGGCGGGGAACGCGCGGAGGGCTAAGAGCTAAGCTAAAGCTAACACCACACCGGCTCTCTTTACCCAGCATTTTCCTTGCTAATGTACGATCATTAGTGAACAAAATGGATGAGATTCGACTCCGCATCATCAACAACAAAAGACTTTTAAACTGCAATGTCATAATCTTCACGGAAACATGGCTACACAGCGGCATACCGGACAACGCTATTGAGTTAGCGGGCTACAACACACACCGGGCGGATAGAACGGCAGAGGAATCCGGTAAGACAAGAGGAGGTGGACTGTGCATTTATGTCAATAAAGCTTGGTGCACGAACTCTGTTATTGTCGGGAGACACTGCTCGGCTAACCTTGAGTTTCTCATGGTTAAATGTAGACCGTTTTATCTGCCACGGGAATTCACTTCCACCATTATAACGGCAGCTTATATTCCACCGGATGCTGATGCCAAGCTTGCTATGAAAGAACTTCACGTAGCCATCAGTAAACAACAGACTGCTCACCCGGAGGCTGCATTTATTGTTGCGGGAGATTTTAATCACACTAACTTAAAGACAGTGCTCCCTAAATTTCATCAGCATGTTTCCTGCCACACAAGAGGAAACAAAACTTTGGATCATGTCTACACAAACATGGCTGAAGCTTACGCCGCGACACCCCTCCCCCACCTGGGTCAATCTGATCACCTTTCTTTGTTCCTCACCCCCAAGTACTCACCTCTCATTAATCGTGTGAAGCCATCAGTGAAGACCATCAAGGTGTGGCCTGCGGGGGCAGACTTCACACTCCAGGAAAGGTTTCTACGCACAGACTGGAGTATGTTTGCTTCTCAGGCAACCAGTGGCTCTCACACGGACATAGACAGCTTCACCTCATCTGTATTGGACTACATCAATACCACCATTGATAGTGTCACAACTCAGAAGCAGATCACCATATACCCTAATCAGAAGCCATGGATGAACAAGGAAGTGCGCCTCCTGTTGAAAGCACGCAACACCGCCTTCAGATCAGGTGATGCACAGGCCTATAGTACTTCCAGGGCAAATCTGAAGAGGGGCATCAGAAAGGCCAAGCACTGCTACAAGTTGAAGCTAGAGGAGCATTTTACCAACTCTGACCCTCGACGCATGTGGCAGGGCATCCAGGCCATTAGTGACTACAAACCCAACCACTCCATCCCCATAGCCACAGATGCTGCCTTTCTGAACGAGCTTAATGACTTTTATGCACGCTTTGAGAGAGACAATAAGGAACCCGCCACCAGGCTCACACCTTTTACTGACCACCCAATCATCACACTTAACTCCACAGATGTTTACACTGCACTAAGCCGGATAAACGCACGTAAGGCTGCTGGCCCTGATGGCATCCCTGGTCGCGTACTCCGGGCATGTGCGGAGCAGCTCGCTGGGGTCTTCACGGATATCTTCAACCTGCCCTCGCCCAAGCAGTTGTTCCAGCATGTTTCAAATCCACCTCCATTGTTCCCATTCCAAAACATTCCAGCCCGACATGCCTGAACGACTACCGCCCTGTAGCACTCACACCCATTGTTATGAAGTGCTTCGAGCGGCTGGTCTTGTCACACCTAAAAGACTCTCTACCATCCACACTGGACCCATACCAATTTGCCTACCGCAGCAATAGGAGCGTAGATGATGCAGTGTCAATGGCGCTGCACTCCGTGCTCACACATCTGGATAATAAGGACACTTATGCACGCATGCTGTTTGTAGACTTCAGCTCTGCATTCAATACCGTCATCCCTTCCAAGCTAATCAGCAAACTTGGAAACCTAGGCATTAACAACTCAACCTGCAACTGGATTATGGATTTCTTGACGAACAGGCCTCAGCTTGTTAGGTTAGGCCACATCTGCTCCACCACCATCACCCTCAACACTGGTGTACCACAGGGCTGCGTACTGAGCCCCTTTCTCTACTCCCTTTTCACACTCGACTGCAGGCCTGTGAATGGATCTAACTCCTTCATCAAGTTCGCAGACGATACAACAGTGATTGGTCTCATCAGCAACAACGATGAGACTGCTTACAGGGAGGAGGTACGGAACCTGGCCACATGGTGCTCAGACAACAACCTGCTCCTTAACACCTCCAAGACAAAGGAGATCATCGTGGACTTCAGGAAGGCGAAAGGAGGCACACACGACCCCATCCACATTAACGGGATGGCTGTTGAACGTGTTTCCAGTTTTAAGTTCCTGGGGACCCATATTTCGGAGGACCTGTCCTGGACCACCAACACCTCATGCCTGGTCAAGAAGGCTCACCAGCGTCTCTTCTTTCTGAGGACACTGAAGAAGAACCAACTGTCTTCAACTATCCTGGTGAACTTCTATCGCTGCACGATAGAGAGCATCCTGACCAACTGTGTCACAGTCTGGTACGGGAACTGTTCTGTTGCTGAGCGCAAGGCACTGCAGCGGGTGGTGAAAACAGCCCAGCGCATCACAGGGACTACACTCCCTTCCATTGAGGACATCCAGGGGAAACGCTGTCTGCGTCGAGCTCGCAGCATTCTCAAGGACTCCTCTCACCCCGCTCATAGACTGTTTACTCTCCTGCCTTCCGGTAGGCGCTTCAGGTGCCTCCGGACAAGAACCAGCAGACTAGGAAACAGCTTTTTTCCCAGAGCTGTTTCATTATTGAACTCTGCTCCCCACTGATTCCACTAACCCTCATAACTTTAACTTTAATGCTGCTACTACATTGTTTACATTGCATAACAGGGCTGCATCCATGACTGAACTGTACACACCAGTACTTCATGTTATCTGCTCTACCGGACTGTTTACACACACATAGCATCATTTCCACTCTATACTGCTCACTTGCACACCAGGAATATTACACTGAATGCTCATTTGCACTAATAAACTACTTCCATAACTGAATTAACTCATCTACTGCACTGTAACTCATCTATTGCATTTATTGCATAACTAACTGCATCTACTCATCTATTGCACTGTAACTTCAATAACTGCATTAACTCATCTACTGCACTGTAACCTTAATAACCGCATTAACGCATATACTGCACTGTAACTTCAATAACTGCACTAACTCATCTAATACACTGTAACTGTATTATCTGCATCTACTCATGTATTGCACTATAACTTCAACAACTGCATTAACTCATGTACTGCACTGTACCTTTAATAACCGCATTAACTCATCTACTGCACTGTAACTTTAATAGCTAATGTCTGTAACTATTGCACACTCAAGTCACTTGCACTATTGTATTGTCTATATTGTTATCTGTTCATAACCACCTGTACATTAATGTTCACAGTATATAGCCTTCTGTATATATTGTTCATAGTACATACCGACTGTCATATTTTCATACAACATTTGTATAGTATTTTCCTAATATTGTATTCTGTATTTATTCACACTGTATATCTGCACTTGCTAATTGCACTTCTGGTTAGACCTAAACTACATTTCGTTACACTGTACTTGTATATGTGTAATGACAATAAAGTTGAATCTAATCTAATCTAATCTAATCTAACCCTCAAAAGAACACCTTGCAGACTGTTGTTCATGTCCGGCCTCTGAAACCTCCATGTCTGGCTCCTGGACGGGACGAGGAGATCCTACCCCCTTTGGTGGTTGAGACCATCACTCAGGCTAGGGCCTCTGCCACTAGGCAGCTGTATGCCTTTAAGTGATTCCTCTCCTGAAGGAGAAGACCCGTGGAGTTGCTCAATCGGCAACGTGCTGTCCTTCCAGAGACACTTGAGGGTAAAATCTCTTCTTCCACACTGAAATGTATGTAGCCCTCGGCGCCGCTCATCAGGAACCAGTTGCTGGAAAGTCTCTAGGACAGCACGATCTAATCATTAGGATCCTAAGGGGTGCAAGAAGGCGGAATCCGTCTCGTCCACGCTCCGTATCCTCTGGGACCTCGATGTGGTCATGGCGGGCCTTCCGAGGTCCCCTTTTTGGGCCCATGTGAAATACGGCTCTTTCTCATCTCTCTATGAAGACGGCTCTCCCAGTGGCCCTCGCTTCTATCAAGAGTTAAAGTGAACAATTTTCAGGTAATTTTCAGAGCAGCCCTGCCCCTTAGGCCGGGTACCAGCTGAGTTATCTAATAATAATAATACTACTAATAATAACTACATACAAAGAGAGAGGTATTGCAAAGGAGATGTGAACTATTGTTATTCAGAATGGCTTGTTTACGCTTGCCAATACAGTGCATATTTTCTCATCTTTCACTTGTGCTATTATTTTATAAAGTTAATATCATATTTTTAAAAGTAAAGCGAATTTGTTGACTGAGTTGAGTAGTCACTATAAGCACAGGTCAAGCTTATTCATAATATAGTAAACTGTTATAGAATAGGAAACTTATCATTGTATGTATTTGTATTTTCAGTTTCATACCATTCATGTGATAAAGTTACTCTCCCAACAATTTGTTTAACTTGCTGGATAACTGAATGTGAACTCCTTCTAGTTAAGAAGTCAAAATATTAGACATAAGGTGTTATTATTTAAGGATTAAAAAATGTTTGTATGTTTTTTTTGTCAGTTATCAATTATGTGTATATTCCTCCATTGTTACAATCTAAAAACGAATTTGTTGAAGATAAAGGTCAACATCATTTTTTTATAATAATTAAAACATTCTTTTGAGAGTGTAAAATCAGCAATTAAATTGGTAGTTCAGCTGTAATCATGCAACTGTGTTTAAAGCTACATCAGTAGTTTATATAAAAGTTTATTAAATCGAAGTTTGTCCCCCATGATTAAACAAAGTACAAGGATCATAAGTATTATATCAAAGTTTATTATATAGAAGTTCCTCCCCCGTGATTAAACAAAGTACAAGGATCATAAGTATTATATCAAAGTTTATTATATAGAAGTTCCTCCCCCGTGATTAAACAAAGTACAAGGATCATAAGTATTATATCAAAGTTTATTATATAGAAGTTCCTCCCCCGTGATTAAACAAAGTACAAGGATCATAAGTATTACATCAAAGTTTATTATATAGAAGTTCCTCCCCCGTGATTAAACAAAGTACAAGGATCATAAGTATTATATCAAAGTTTATTATATAGAAGTTTGTCCCCTGTGATTAAACAAAGTACAAGGATAATAAGTATTATATAAAAGTTTATCATATAGAAGTTTGTCCTCCGTGATTAAACAAAGGAACAAAGATAAGAAGTATTATATAAAAGTTTATTATATAGAAGTTCCTCCCCCGTGATTAAACAAAGTACAAGGATCATAAGTATTATATCAAAGTTTATTATATAGAAGTTCCTCCCCCGTGATTAAAGAAAGGTACAAGGATCATAAGTATTATATAAAAGTTATATAGAAGTTCCTCCCCCGTGATTAAACAAAGTACAAGGATCATAAGTATTAAATAAAAGTTTATCATATAGAAGTTTGTCCTCCGTGATTAAACATAGGAACAAAGATAAGAAGTATTATATAAAAGTTTATTATATAGAAGTTCCTCCCCCGTGATTAAACAAAGTACAAGGATCATAAGTATTATATAAAAGTTTATTATATAGAAGTTTGTCCTCCGTGATTAAACAAAGGAACAAAGATAAGAAGTATTATATAAAAGTTTATTATATAGAAGTTTGTCCCCCGTGATTAAACAAAGTACAAGGATCATAAGTATTATATAAAAGTTTATTATATAGAAGTTTGTCCTCCGTGATTAAACAAAGGAACAAAGATAAGAAGTATTATATAAAAGTTTATTATATAGAAGTTTGTCCCCCGTGATTAAACAAAGTACAAGGATCATAAGTATTAAATAAAAGTTTATCATATAGAAGTTTGTCCTCCGTGATTAAACAAAGGAACAAAGATAAGAAGTATTATATAAAAGTTTATTATATAGAAGTTCCTCCCCCGTGATTAAACAAAGTACAAGGATCATAAGTATTATATAAAAGTTTATTATATAGAAGTTTGTCCTCCGTGATTAAACAAAGGAACAAAGATAAGAAGTATTATATAAAAGTTTATTATATAGAAGTTTGTCCCCCGTGATTAAACAAAGTACAAGGATCATAAGTATTATATAAAAGTTTATTATATAGAAGTTTGTCCTCCGTGATTAAACAAAGGAACAAAGATAAGAAGTATTATATAAAAGTTTATTATATAGAAGTTTGTCCCCCGTGATTAAACAAAGTACAAGGATCAGAAGTATTATATAAAAGTTTATTATATAGAAGTTCCTCCCCCGTGATTAAACAAAGTACAAGGATCATAAGTATTATATAAAAGTTTATTATATAGAAGTTTGTCCTCCGTGATTAAACAAAGGAACAAAGATAAGAAGTATTATATAAAAGTTTATTATATAGAAGTTTGTCCCCCGTGATTAAACAAAGTACAAGGATCAGAAGTATTATATAAAAGTTTATTATATAGAAGTTCCTCCCCCGTGATTAAACAAAGTACAAGGATCATAAGTATTATATCAAAGTTTATTATATAGAAGTTCCTCCCCCGTGATTAAAGAAAGGTACAAGGATCATAAGTATTATATAAAAGTTATATAGAAGTTCCTCCCCCGTGATTAAACAAAGTACAAGGATCATATGTATTAAATAAAAGTTTATTATATAGAAGTTCCTCCCCCGTGATTAAAGAAAGGTACAAGGATCATAAGTATTATATCAAAGTTTATTATATAGAAGTTTATCATATAGAAGTTTGTCCCCCATGGTTAAACAAAGTATAAGATTCAGAAGTATTATATAAAAGTTTATTATATAGAAGTTTATTAAATAGAAGTTTGTCCCCCGTGATTAAACAAAGTTACAAGGATCATAAGTATTATATAAAAGTTTATTAAATAGAAGTTTGTCCCCCGTGATTAAACAAAGTTACAAGGATCAGAAGTATTATATCAAAGTTTATTATATAGAAGTTTATTAAATAGAAGTTTGTCCCCCGTGATTAAAAAAAGTTACAAGGATCATAAGTATTATATAAAAGTTTATTAAATAGAAGTTTGTCCCCCGTGATTAAATAAAGTACAAGGATCAGAAGTATTATATCAAAGTTTATTATAAAGAAGTTTATTAAATAGAAGTTTGTCCCCCGTGATTAAACAAAGTTACAAGGATCAGAAGTATTATATCAAAGTTTATTATATAGAAGTTCCTCCCCCGTGATTAAACAAAGTTACAAGGATCAGAAGTATTATATCAAAGTTTATTATATAGAAGTTTATTAAATAGAAGTTTGTCCCCCGTGATTAAACAAAGTTACAAGGATCAGAAGTATTATATCAAAGTTTATTATATAGAAGTTTATTAAATAGAAGTTTATTATATAGAAGTTTATTATATAGAAGTTTATTAAATAGAAGTTTGTCCACCGTGATTAAACAAAGTACAAGGATCAGAAGTATTATATCAAAGTTTAATATGTAAAGGTTCCTCCCCAGGTGATGTTATAGTGATGTTAAATAAAAGTACAAGGATCAGTAGTATTGTATAAACGTTTATTATGCAAAAGTTCCTCCTCAGTGATTAAATAAAAGTACAATAATTAAATTTTTCTGATAGTTTTGGGATGAAAATGGTTTCCCTTAAATCACATGATCTTTTGAAAATTTCAGTCTTCAGTACATACATAGCTAACCTTTACCTTCTGAGAGCAAATGATGAAAATGACAAAATAAGTACAGGTAAAGGTTTTCAGATAACCTTTTGAACAGCGTGGGTCAATTGGAAACGGGGTTATTTTTTAAGAAACATACTAGCATCAAAAGTGTGGGACAGTAGCCTACACAATTTGCACTTTAATCAAATACAAATCACTATTAGGTAAAATTAACAAGGACAAAAAAGGAAAATAAACATATCAACAAATCGACACTTGTGCCAAAGATTTTTTTTATATTCTAGTAAAAAACAGTAAATATTTGTTTAAACAATTTTTATATTTGAAATATATTTTATTTATACTATTTATGGTTTTATAAATATCTCCACGTTTATTTGAATAGCTTTTTTAATTTCACACTCTAAGACGAAGCCAATGTATTTTTGAGTTCTGTGGGGAAAACACTGGTTTAAAATGTTGTTCCACATTCAAAAATGGCAAAAGCTTTTCAGCCGGATAGATGGATGGATGCTTACATGCCATTTACTTTTAAAACACTGGAAAAAAAAACTTGTACTGTATTTTATGGATATCTTATCACCTGATTTTGTCTTAAGGACCAAAGGAAATCGTGTCCAAACTACATAAATTATCATTCTATATTGCACAAGACGTTATTAAATTATATGATCTCAAACTTCACATAGAGCTTTACCACATTGTCCTTTTGGAGTTCAATGATAAGACTGCCTCATGAGAACATAAGACATTTCTTGGCATCGTCCTTTTTTGAAAATAGACACTGAAGAAGGGAAATCTGTTCTGCACACCGCCAAGAAAAACTCAAGGAAGGGTAAGGAAACTTCCTTAATCACTCTGGAAAAGCAAAATATAATTGCACATTACATTATTAATCAAATGAAGTCTCTGTTTATGACTCAAAAGTATTTAAAGTTGCCAATATGCCAGTTATAGCCATGGTGACAATGCAATAATATCAATGTTGTATAAGGATGTACAATGTAATGTAGATGCTTTGTTAAAATTATTCATAAACAAATTAATATTAATTTATCAAGAATACATTGAAGAAAACGATCGGTGCAAATAAAACAAAAATTGTTTACAGTTTATTATGGATCCAGTGGGAGTGAATGCGATTGAAACAGCAGCTCTGGGGAGACCCTTCCAGCTGGGTATGCTGTACGATTGCAGAAAAGATGCACTAGTACCAGGTACATTATTTAACATTTTACTCTTAATGATGTTTGATCTTCCCACATTATCAATGTCTTCACGGTTTCATTCATTAGGGCCCAGTTTCACAGACAGGAAATTAATGGGAAATCAAATGAAGAATATTTTTGAATTATTCAATTCACATGAATAAATTCAACACAATGCAGATAACACAAACATACACATGAAGGGGTGAAATCATTCCAAATAGATTTGCATGATAACATTTGTGAAAGTGCGTGACATTGCGAACATAAAATAAAGTTGCATGCGCAAACAAGTTTTGTAAAGGTGTAAATGAAACGGCAAGAGAAAGAAATTTGTAAAAAAAGCATTGTATTGTTTTTCTTAAGTGAAACTTCATAACAACGGCAAATAAATATGATCTTTATTCAGATCATTTCTCGTTTTTCCATGCTTACACTTTCAACACACAAAAGCATTGCGAGTGGGGATGGAAAACCGTTTTTTCTAAAATGTTTAAAATGTTTTATATTAGGGAATATTGTAGCAAACCTCTAAATCAGAGGATGTTTTTAAAGATAATATATTTAGTGAGAACCAGGGGCGATCTAGGTTTCAATGTTAGGAGGGCTTAGCCTCCAATTAGGATATAATATATATATATATATATATATATATATATAGTTACACTTGAAGCACCACATACTGTATACATTACTTCAATAAATAATTAAGAAAGAATATGCAGAAAAGCATACAGACAAGTTGTTGTTTTTCAAAGGAATATCACATTAATCGTTCAATCTGCAACACTTATAATTCAAAGTGACAACAGCAGCCACAAATCCATATAATAAATGTCAAATTCAACTGCTGAATCATTATTTAGGAGGAATACTTGATCAGATTCCATAAATAAGTCTACATTTTATTTTAAAGGTAATCTTTCAACCAAGATTAGGTTTTTATAAAACCTTTTTCTGTATAAAAAGGGACAGTTACGAGCTCTTCGTTTTACACAAAGTTAAAGAGTAAAAAACGAAAGAAAGACGGAGCAAAATAACTTATTATATTATTATTTAAATATTATTACGATACATACTGCCTCAGAATACAATGTCATCAGTTTGTCTGAAAAAAAAAAAAGCTTGTATGTTTTCTGTCATGATCCAGCCATCCCCGCAGTTATTTCTCTTGTTCTGGCCAACCGGATCATGACAGCCCATTTCTTGTTGTTTTGGAACCCATGTGCTCTCCCGTCCTCCGCCTTAGCCCGCCCCCTCGTTTCCTTATTTATTATCCCATTATCAGTTCACTCCCTTCATCTTTTGCCGTCGTTATGCATCTTTTGTTCCTCTCATAATTGATGCCCTTGTGTTCGCTGCTTTGGGCTGGATCGTTTGTCTTCATCCCCGTCTTGTCCGGTTCAATTCAATTCAATTCAATTCAATTCAAGTTTATTTATATAGCGCTTTTCACAATGTGTATTGTTCCAAAGCAGCTTTACAGGGGCAAACAGGAAAAACAGAAAAGTTAAAACACAGCACAGTGCATGGTGTTTATACAACGAGTAAGATCATTCTAATAAATTGCCACTCGTCTGTCTTTAAATTAAGTTTTAGTCAAGTTTTATTCGGTCAAGTATATTGTTCTTGTTTCCCCTCGAGGGATTTTGATTTCTGTTACGTCCCGTGTTAAATAAAATGTGTTTCTGAATAATATTTTTTCCCTATGACAGGACTCAGACTTTGGACTAAAGAGCAGCTGGAGCAGAACATATGTGCTAATCCTCAAATTTATACGGATTTTCAAATCATAACTTCAGACTCACTTGAGGAAAAGTTAAAAATACTCAAAATTGATGGCAGTTTAAAGCTGAGTCTGTTAGGTGGACTTGTCAGTTTAAGTGGAGCAGCCAATTATCTCAATGACACCAAGAAGTCCTTTAATCAACAAAGACTGACTTTACATTATCATTGTACCACACAGTTTAAAGAAATGACTATAAATCAGTTGACATCTGGAGATGTTCTTCATTATGACGATGATGGAGCCACACATGTTGTGACAGCAGTGGTGTATGGAGCAGATGCTTGTTTTGTGTTTGACAGAGAAGTTTCATCTGATGAGGACAAAACTACTGTCGAAACAGATGTACAGGTTGCCTTGAAGGAACTTAAATGCATTGCATCAGGAAAGACGGGCGCAAAGTTTGATTTGAATGCTAATCAGAAGACTGCGCTCCAAAAATTTAGCTGTACATTTTATGGGGACTTCCAGCTTTCATCGAATCCAACTACTTTTGAAGAAGCAGTGAAGGTTTTTGAGAGTCTTCCCAATCTACTTGGAGAAAACAATGAACGTGTGGTTCCTTTAAGAGTGTGGCTTTATCCTTTAGACAAACTTTTCTCAAGAGTCGTAAAGTTTCAGCATGACATCAGCATCAGTTTAATCACAGACATTGAATCAATGATTGAGAGTTTAAACACGACTGAGATGAAATGCAGTGATCTTCTGACAGATAAACCAGCTTTGGAATTTAAAGCGTTTCAGGATAAAATTCAGCAGATGAAGCAGAACTGTCACATTTACAAGTTGAGTCTCATGAAGGAACTCGGCCTTCTGTTACCAAAGATTCGTGGTAAATTTATAAAAGATACAGAACTGATTGATCTTCTGCGTGAACATGAAGAATCTCCGTTCCACAGAAGTGCTCTTGAACAATGGCTGACAGAGAAAGAAGAAGAATCTGATGTCATTAAAATACTCCTCTCAAAACTGAATGACTCTGGAGCAACAGTAGAGGTGAAACTAAATAACATAATGATGGATCTGGAAGCTGGAAGTTTGGTCAGCTACACGTTTACATCATTGGGCTGGTCAGATGAGCTTCTTTCAGAACAAAAGGCTTACCGGAGACCTGAGACAAAGGGAAAAAATGATGTGAACACAGCAGATTCCAAAAACAATTCTTGGCTCACACAAGATATCCAGAAGATTATGAAGAACAACTTGAAGATATTTAAAGACTTGATTGATTCAAATGATTGTAAATCAACAAAGTTTATTGTCCTGTCAAAAGAAATGGAAGAACATCCAGGTTCCTGTATTCTCTTGATTGAAGATGGATCTGATGATGTAGTTTGCTTCTCTCCTCCATCAAAACCAGACTGTCCAATCATCGAAGAGATCAGAGGTCCTCAGGTGGTGTTGAGGGTGTCTCTATCATGTCCTGCTACAGTAGAGAAGAAGTTACTGTATAAAATGAAGAAAGAGAAAGACTGGACATCTCAACATGTGCTGAAGAACCAGCGCACAGTTACTCTGACTGATCTCAGATCAGACACTGAATATGACATTAAATGTGCTGCAGTGGGGAATCTCAACTACACCATTGAGTCTGATGTCGTGAGAGTTACCACAAAGGTATGATGTTTATTCATGTATGATCAAATGTATTCTGCATAAGGACTGTCAGTAGTGTGTTTGAATCGTAAGACCTCTGACATGTGTCAATAGTTAAATACATTTCTGAACTTACGTTTCAGGTGTTTTTGACCTGTTTTATTATTACTGCTATTTTGTTTAAACATTTTGTCATTATATTTGCGGATAATTGCAAAATCTACATTTTAAAACATCCACACGACATTCATTCTTTATTTAACAAGGTAAAATGTCATTGAGATTAAAATCTCTTTAGCAGGAGTGAGCTGGCCAAAGTGGCAGCTACACATAACAAATGTACAATTTACAACAAAACATTTACATTTAGTCATTTAAAAAAAGGTTGGTCTCATATAACATAACACAGTATACAGACCTAAGTTAGCGTTTTTTTTGGGGGGGGGTTTAAGAGAAGAAATAAAAGTCAGAACACATCAGTCAAAACACATTACACAATCATAGACAACATTTTAATATTATCCTTATTTTTGGTTACATTACAGAGAGTAAGTATGTCCATACTAGGCCATGAATTGTTTAAAATTGATGAACAGACCAACAAACGCATCTTGATTGAAGATGGAAATCCTGCTCGATATCATCTGCAAACAACAACAGACGATCTGGTTGAAACTGAGTCATACAGAAAAAAGATCGTTGGTAAAAGAGACCCAAAGAAATCTCATAAAACTGTTCTGCTGGTGGGAGAAACCGGCACTGGAAAAACAACCCTCATCAACACTATGATCAACTACATGTGTGGTGTGAAGAGAGAAGACAAGATATGGTTTGAGATCACAGATGATGAGAGTAAAGAAACATCAGCTCACAGTCAGACCTCCATCATCACCGTCTATGATGTTTACATACCAGAGAGTTCACACAACCTTACAATCATTGACACACCAGGATATGGAAACACGCGTGGAATTGAGCGTGATAGAGAGATCGCCAGGAGTTTGCTAAATCTATGCAAATCTGATGACGTGTTCAATGAAATTGATGCTGTGTGTTTTGTGATTAAAGCAGATCAAAACCGACTGTCTGACAGACAAAAATACATATTTGATGCTGTTCTGTCTTTATTTGGCGTTGATGTTGCTGAAAACATTGTGTTACTCCTCACACACTCAGATGGGTTTCCCCCCAAAAATGCCCTGACAGCCATCAAAGAAGCTAAAGTCAAGTGTGCTGTAGATGAGAAGAAACAACTCATCTATTTTCTGTTTAACAACTGTCAGTCAGAGACATTTAAGGAAGAATATCAAACTATCCAGAAACAATCATGGGATCTCAGTTACAAAGGAATGAGAGAATTTTTCAAATTTATTGACCAGATAAAACGAAAAACATTAAAAATTATGAAAGCTGTTTTGCAGAAACGGCATGAGTTCGAGCTAAAGATCTCCTGTCTAGAAGAATGTGTTCAAAAGATGGAACAACAACAAAATAAGATGGAAAACAGTGAAAAAGCTCTGCACAAACTCAATGAAGAAACACATCCAATCCCTACAAAGGATGTTAAAGTGTCCTACAAAGAAAAGGTTGACACTGATTCAGCCAAGAAGGCGATGTGTTGCACCGTCTGTGAGGAGAACTGTCACTATCCAGGTTGCTCGTCGGTCTGTGATCTCAAAGGGTGTCAGGTGATGAAAAGTAATCATTGCACTGTGTGTACAAACAGATGTCACTCCAGCAAACATGTCAAAGAAGCCAAAATATATGAAACAAAGACAAAGACTGAGAAGAGAATTGGTGAAGATTTAAAGAAGAAACATAAAGACAAAATTACTGTTGCATTGTCTGTGAAAGACACACTGGAGAAAGAACTACAAGAATTAGAGAAAGAGAAAAGAAAGAAGGTAATTGATGCTTATCACATTGTGAATTTTCTGGAGATAACCGCTCTGAACGCTGATTCTTTATTCATACGTCAGCACATTGACTTTCTCATTGAAAAGTTGAAGGAAATCAAAGAACCTGAGATGGCTGAAGCTCTGGAGAATATCACGACAGCAGGACAAAAGAAAAACATATCGAACGCTACAGACAATAAATAATAGCACAACCGTTTCAGTCCCCACCTCAACTGCACCAGCACACAAGCTTTGATTTTCACCACCGGGGGACTTTAATGTACAAACCTCCTAATGGTATGGACTGATTTAGATTGCACAAATTCAGCCTGATTTTGGCACTATTCAGATTTATATATGTGTGAAATGTTTATCTTAAGGTGTAATGTGGGCTTTCATGTCTAAAATTAGTTTCATAGATGAACTTTTGCAAGGATAAATTGTCTTTTCATTAAGAAACAAACATTTTATGTAATTAAAATGAAAGAAAGACATTTACAGACAGATAAAAATTTTTTAACTTCATTGTGTCTTTTTCATGTTGTTTTTAAACATCACCAGACATGTATTTACAACACCTTTTCAACATCTTTACAAAACAAGAAATGAGACCCTGTCTCTCCTCATAGACTCTTTTATAAATTAGATGACAGAAAAAATATAAACACCACATATAACTTCACACTGAGGAAATGTGTGCCATTTGACTTGTCTCTAAACCTAATCATCACCAAGATAGCAATGCCAAGGCTTTTAAAAATGCTTGAATTTTTTTAATGAAACAGATTTTCAATTATCAACATTAAAGATGTCAAACCAGGTTATATGTTCTTTAAGGAATGTTCTTTACATCACCGGCATGCACACGTAAACACACACACACACACACACACACACACACACACACACACAAAGATACATACAAAAGCATGTGAGCAGACCATTTTCAGGACAAGGCGGACTTTTTATCTTTATGTACACAATTATAATCCTTTACATTGTAATCCAATTTTTTTAAATATTTGGCATGTTTGTATGCTGCTGCGCGTCTGTGTGTAAGAATGTAAATGCACCGTGCACCCGCTTATAAACGCATATTACTTACACCCTCTTTAAACAACAAAATTATGTGTATCAAAATATGTTTTTCATTTGAGGGAGGGATGTTTAGATCTGTCAGCAAACAACATTCTGATAAAATGGATAGTTATTAAATGTCTAAAATCTAAATTATGAAGTTACTGTTTAAGTCAGGATACTTAATCTACTGTTTTGAGATGTTGGTCTATTTTGCTTCTATAAAGGGGTTCAATGTGTGGAAGGAAGAAGACAGGGTCGGTGTTACTGGGACTCGTATTTTATTTTCAAGTTCTACAAACAAAAGCAGTGGCACACATTTCTATCACTCAGACAAAAACTCAGTATATAAGTCAGCCTATACTATCTATAGAAAATGATACAGTGTCCTTGGCTGTTGTTGAGTCTGTAGTGTATTTCGGGAAAACTATGAGTTGAACCACAGTAAAATACGTATAATTAATGGTGATTAATAATACCTATTTTTATACTCTTTTCCTGATGCAGCAGACTTAATATACGTGACCAACAGTTCTTTGGCTTGAACGAACTTAGCCAAAGCAAACTGCCGGAAGAAGCTGTCTCCAAGGAGGGAGACAGGTCTCGAGAGGTGAACGTCACAAAATGAGCGAACATGAGACATGTTCACCACGTTAGATTTAAAATAAAAAATTGTATTTAAGAGTAGAAAAGAAATAGAAGTCAGAATTGATCAGTCAGGTGTTGAAGGAACAAGAGATGCATTTTCAGACGATTCCTAAAGATGGTATAACGACCGTCATTTTAGCCGCTTAGAGACTAAGTAGAGGGATTTGAGAGCTGGCGCGTTTCATAGTCAAAACATGATGAGATTTATTGCAGGTTGAGGTCTGGTACAAGATGATGATGAAAACAAATAAAACAGTAAAGAAAAATAGAATAACTACCCCAAAACTATAAACTGTACTATAACTTAAATGTAATTTCACGATATGTTGTTACTGGTTTGACCGTGCTACTGTGACTATGTCACTGTCAAGAGAAAGTGAACATCCCATCTATTCACCCCCTACTCCATCTCTATTCAACACCCAAAATGCTGGTTAAATACACATACACCAGTGACGTAATTGACAGACAGGTAGTGACATTTACTAAATAAAAGACAGATGCGGAGAATGTAAGAGAAACGAGATGTTTTACCTTTTTGGGCTGACACCACAAGATGCCGTTCGTTTGCAGAGCGTAGGGATCTGGCGGGTACATATGTCTGCATTACCGAGTGAAGATAAGGTGGTGCCGAACCAGTGGTGGTCTTGTAGGCCAGGAGCAGAGTCTTGAATTTGATGCGAGCGACTATAGGGAGCCAATGTAGCTTAATGAAGAGAGGAGTGATGTGTGCTCTCTTCGGTTCATTAAAGATAACTCTTGCCGGTGCATTCTGGATCATCTGTAGAGGTTTGGTTGTGCAAGCTGGAAGTCCAGACAGTAGCACATTGCAGTAGTCCAGTCTGGACAGGACAAGAGCGTGGATTAGGACTTGCGTAGCATGCTCGGATAGGAAGGGTTATTTTCCTTGTATTGTAGAGGATGAATCTACAGGACCGGGTGGTGGTGGCAACTTGATCTGTGAAGTTAAGTTAATCATCCAGGTTTCTGGGCTTTCTGGAAGATGTGATGGTTGATGAGCCAAGTTGAATGGAGAGGTTGTGATGAGTCTTTGTGTCGGCCAGGATTACTAGCAGTTCTGTTTTTGCAAGGTTCAGCTGCAGGTGATAGCCACTGATCCAGACCGAGATGTCGGCTAGGCATGCTGAGATGCGTGCAGAAACAGTCAGATCGTCAGGCCGAAAAGACAGGTGGAGTTGTGTATCATTGGATTGGATTGGATTGGATCCAATTTATTGTCATTACACATATAACAAGTACAGTGTTACGAAATGGATTTAAGAAGAAAAAATACAGCAAACATGAGGGAAGTGGAGAGAAAAACAGATACACATAATACACCATAGACAAGACTTGCAACACGGTAAGATAATCCAGCTCCGGAAAGCAGCCATCTGGCCCAGTGCCATTACGGCGCCGCTCACAGACCTGCTTGTCAGGCTGGTGGTTCAAAGCATACGGAGGAGTGGGAGGGTTAAGTCTGTGTGTGTGTGTATGTGATAGTTCTGAGTCTTTGAGTGGTCGAGGAACGCAAGAGCGTCTCACTGCAGTGCTCACACAGGGTTACTTTTCCAGTTGCGTTCTTTGTCCAAGGCCGTTTCTGGATCAGGGGAGCCGAAAAGATAAGATTGTGATTTGTTTAGTCGGGAAACCGCATTCCAATATGTCACGGCAACCCTCGTAGTCAAAGGTGGTTCAATGGTGATTCTGATCTCCGGTATTGTCAATTTTCCTTCCCAAAGCTGTTAGGATCTCCCTGATAACAACCATATTTCGAATAATAGTCTCAGTCTCAATGCTGACCGCTCTTCCCACAGCTTCAATCGATACGGGCAGCCTTGTGAGGCTTTGGACAGCTGTTCCCGTTTTATGAATTTTTCGATAACCCAGGGCATAGCCTAATCCAATCAGCAAAAGACCTGTTATCATGGTTCCAAATAGGTAAATATCTTCGATGTCCTCAACTGAAAGAGCCGCCAGACACACGATACGCCATCTCTCCCACCCGTCCATCGTGTAGCTAGCTGCGTATGTTCCGTCAGGGCAGACGGGTTCCCCCGAACCCAGTTTTCTCGTCGAGAAAATGGTGTCAATTGCGTTGAGAGACCAGTTGATCAAATTCAAAATTTCCAAGTTTGGAGGGCAGTGCAGAGAGAGTCTCTCAATAGATTAGACGAGACAGGACAAGAGACAAAGCGCAGGGAAAATAAGGGCAAGGATGGGGAGTGAGAAAATGCGCATCATCATCATCATCCGCATAGGAGTGATAGGAAATGCCATGTTTCGGAACGAAAGAGCCTAGGGATGTCATGTATACAGAAAATAGCCATGGATCAAGCACTGAGCCCTGTGGCACCCCTGTGTCGAGATGTTGGGACTCAGAGACCTCACCTCTCCAGGATACTCTAAATGACCAACCTGAGAGGTAAGACCTGAACCATTCCATTGTAGGACCATTCCAGAGACACCCATAGCCTTGAGGGTGGACAGTAGGATGTAATGGTTAATGGTGTCAAAGGCGGCAGATAGATCCAGTAGGATAAGAACAGATGAGCTAGAGGAAGCTCTTTTCAGTCTCATTGGAATGACCGCTCTTGAAACCAAACCGGTCTGATTACGCAAAGAATCTTGCCAATCCGTCCATTTTTCTTAGAAACTTTCTGGGAGGCTTGAATCCCAATCACTGCCTTACATTTACATTTAGGCATTTGGCAGACGCTTTTATCCAAAGCGACTTACATTGCTTTATCCTATTCATTTTACATGGGGGTTTGCAATCCCCTGGGATCGAGCCCACAACCTTGCGTTGTTGACGCAATGCTCTTAACACTGAGCTACAGGAAAGCTGCCTTGCACCATCATCTTTCTGATCAGTAGCCATCCTTGTATAGTTATTGGTAGCCTACCAGGAAACCCAACGGATCGAACAGACTTTGACCACAGACAGCACCCCTCTTCGTATACAAGGTCTTTCTGTTTTTGGAATGTGGAATGTCAAGACGTGTGTCATAATACTCACTTTTAATCTGAGACTTTGTTGATCAGGTAGATCGTCAACAAAGAGATTGAGCTTCTGAATGTGAACAGTCAAAATATTAGACATTAGGTGTTATAATGTAAGGATTAAAAAAATGGGACAGTATATTTGTATGTTTTTCTTTGTCAGTAATCAATTATGTGTATAATCCTCAACTGTTACAATCTAAAAACGAATTTCTTAAAGATAAAGGTGAACATAGAATGTTTTATAATAATTAAAACATTCTTTTGAGAGTGTAAAATCTGCAATTAAACTGGTAGTTAAGCTGTAATCATGCACCTGTGTTTAAAGCTACATCAGTAGTTTATATAAAAGTTTATCATATAGAAGTTCCTCCTCCGTGAAAAAACAAAGGTACAAGGATCAGAAGTATTATGTAAAAAAATTTTTATATAGAAGTTCCTCCTCCGTGATGAAACAAAGTTTCAAGGATCATAAGTGTTATATAAAAGTTTATTATATAGAAGTTCCTCCCCCGTGATTAAACAATGTAACAAGGATCAGAAGTATTATATAAAAGTTTATCATATAGAAGTTTGTCCCCCTTGATTAAACAAAGGTACAAGGATCAGAAGTATTATATAAAAGTTTATTATATAGAAGTTCCTCCCCCGTGATTAAACAAAGGTACAAGGATCAGAAGTATTATATAAAAGTTTATTATATAGAAGTTCCTCCCCAGTTATAAAACAAAGTTACAAGGATCAGAAGTATTATAAAAGTTTATCATATAGAAGTTCTTCCCCAGTGATTAAACAAAGGTACAAGGATCAGAAGTATTATAAAAGTTTATCATATAGAAGTTCTTCCCCAGTGATTAAACAAAGGTACAAGGATCAGAAGTATTATATAAAAGTTTATCATATAGAAGTTCTTCCCCAGTGATTAAACAAAGTTTCAAGGATCATAAGTATTATATAAAAGTTTATTATATAGAAGTTCTTCCCCAGTGATTAAACAAAGGTACAAGGATCAGAAGTATTATATAAAAGTTTATTATATAGAAGTTCTTCCCCAGTGATTAAATACAAGTACAAGAATTAAATTTGTCTGAAAATGGTTTCCCTTAAATCACATGATCTTTTGAAAATGCCTCTTCAGTACATATAGCCAACCTTTACATTTTGAGAGGAAAAGATGAAAATGACAAAATATACTCATAAAGGTATTCAGATAATTTTATAAATATCTCCACGTTTATTTGAATAGCTTTTTTTATTTCACTCTCTAAGACAGCCATTGTATATTTGAGTTCTGTTGGGAAAACACTGGTTTAGAATGTTCACATTTAAAAAAGGCAAAAGCTTTTCAGCCGGACAGATTGATGTATGGTTACATGCCATTTACTTTTAAAACACTGTAAAAAGAAAACTTGTACTGTATTTTATGGATATCTTATCACGTGATTTTATCTTTAGGACCAAAGGATATAGTGTAATGGGATGAGTCCAAACTTATATGATCTCAAACTTTACATAGAGCTGTACCACAATGTCCTTTTGGAGTTCAATGATAAGACTGCCTCATGAGAACATAAAACGTTTATTGGCATCGTCTTTATTGAAAATAGACACTAAAGAAGGGAAATCTGTTCTGTACACCACCAAGAAAAACAGAAGGAAGGGTAAGTTAACTTCCTTAATCACTCTAGAAAAGCTACATATAATTACACCTTACATTATTAATCAATTCTGTTTATGCCACAACCTTGAAGATTTAAAGTTGCCAATATGCCAGTTATAGCCATTGTGACAATGTAATAATATCAATGTTGTATGAGGGTGTACAATGTTCTGTAGATGCGTTGTTAAAAATATTCATAAACCAATAAATATTAATTTATTAATAATACATTGAAGATGTATAAAACGATCAGTGCAAATAAAACTAACAAAAATTGTATTCAGTTTATTATGGATCCAGTGGGAGTGAATGCGATTGAAACAGCAGCTCTGGGGAGACCCTTCCAGCTGGGTATGCTGTATGATTGCAGAAAAGATGCACTAGTACCAGGTACATTATTTAACATTTTACACTTAACGATGTTTGATCTTCCCACATCATCCATTTTTTCGTGGTTTCATTCATTAAGGCCCGGTTTCAAAGAGAGGAAATTAATGGGAAATCAAATGAAGAATATTTTTTAATTATTCAATACACATGAAAAATTCAACACAATGCAGATAACACAAACATACACATGAAGGGGTGAAATAATTCCAAATAGATTTGCATGAAAAAAATTGTGAAAGTGTGTGACATTGCGAACATAAAATAAAGTTGCATGCGCAGACAAGTTTTGTAAAGGTGTAAATGAAACGGCAAGCGAAAGAAATTGTAGAAAAAAGCATTGTATTGTTTTTCTTAAGTGTAATTCATTTGTTGTGAAACTTCATAACAACGCCAAATAAATATGATCTTTATTTTTCTGACCTCCGTTTTTCCACGCTTACGCTTTTAACACCCAAAAGCATTGCGAGTAGGGAGGGAAAATATAAAATGTTATATATTAGGGAATATTGTAGAAAACCTCTAAATCAAAGGATGCGTTTAAAGAGAATATATTTAGGGAGAACCAAGGGCGATTCTAGGTTTTTTAATATAAGGAGGGCACAGCCTCCAATGATGATATTATATATATATACACTATATAGCCACACTTGAAGCATCACATACTGTATACATTACTTAAATAAATAATTAAGAAAGAATATGCAGAAAAGCAGAAAGACAAGTTGTTGTTATTCAAATGAATATCACATTAATCGGTCAATCTGCAACACTTATAATTCAAAACAGCCACAAATCCATATAATAAATGTCACAATCAACTGCGTACATCTCGTACATATTACATTATTACTCACAGTATTTTAGGGGGGCTAAGCTAGAACATGACAAAAAGACGAGAATTAATCATGTAAAGAAAAGCGGTTAATTTTGGATAGCTCCCCCTAGAGGTTGTTCTGGCATATTTTTATTATGATGCATTATGAGATTCTGTGACTGTGCGTGATGTGAGTTGGTGTTAACATCAGGTCCAAATGATTTTAACGATACGAAATAGATGAGATTAGACATCACCAGAGTGAATATATAACGTCATCAGAAGTTTAAAAAAAAAGTGTTATGCTTTGTAAAATAAGCAGCCTTAGACAGAAATAGCCATAAAAAAACATAATGAATTTCATAACAAACATAAAACTGTCATAAGAACGTAATCGGGTCATGACTTTTAAATGAAAGAGCATGTGTCGGCGCTTCTGTTTCTCCCGAAGTCTGCTTCACGCATAAGATACACAAACACACACGCAAGAGCGCGAGGCAACCTGCGGGCAGGCACGTTCTCAGGTGAATAATTACGGAACAGCGCCCTCTAGTCACAGATTTCGACACAGCACCTGCACGCGCTCAGACCACAGGGACACGATCAGTTAGGACGAACCGACACGCTGGAGAAAACTCCCTGTGCTTCAGATGGCCAGTCCCTTACAGCTACTTTATAAGGCTAAATTTGTCTATGTTGCTATACTATTGTGTGATCAGTAGTGCCGTATGTTAGCAAAGTAGCATTTTTTTTTACAATTTCTTTAATTATATGACCGTAAATATGAACACAAGATTGAACTTAACATGAAATAAATGATTGTTCGTCATTAAAAACTTTATTAATGTGAAAAAAAAGACTTGAATTATACTGTTCGAAAATTTCATATCCCCGAAAAATCTTGATTGAAGGGCTATATGGCCCCTACCCCTCCAACAACTTTAACAAATGCAATCAGAATTGATTAGTTCACCTCTCGAGTCTTCGGGTTCGAGTCGTTCGTTCATCACGTATATTGTATTGTTTTATTTATTATAAAATTACACAGAATCTTTAAGAAAACGTTAACAAAAAACAGTGATAAAAATGAACAGACCATGCTTTTTACACATATTTTGATAAATTTATGATAATTATTAAAATATGATTCAACATTAAAAAAATACAATTTTACTTAATCGTATTTTATACTGCAAGTGGTCACGTGACAAAAGACCGAACGACTCGAACCCGAAGACTGGAGAGGTGAACTAATCAATTCTCTTTCCGGCTCTGACTGCATTTGTTACACGTAAATGGCTGTCACGTGATGAATGAACGAGTCAAATCCGAAGACTTGTCAGATAAGTGGTGAGGTTGTATTGGTTGAATCGTGATCAACGTTTGCATAAGTAGTAGATTTGTTAGAAAGGGGCACATAACATTTTAATTATACTTTGCTAAATTTAACGAAAGGAACGATATAACTCGAAAAAAGATTCGTTCATTTTGCTAAACTAGACTCAAAGGTCCGAGTCAATAAAATGATCCGATCTTCCCATCACTAGAAGGAGGGCGGTGCAGTATCGCCCACTATGGGCCAGCCGCCCCTGCCTTTTACTCTTCTGAAAACACCCAGCTGGTGGCGCTTGAGAGAGTTTTCCGGATGTCAAAGGAGTGGCAGTCCCGCCTCTCCTTCACTGTGATTGGACGGCTGTATTAAAAGTAACGAGCTCTCCGTTTTACACAATGTTAAAGAGTAAAAAAACAAAAGAAAGACACTGCACAAAAAACTTGTGAAATATTATTAGATACATAGTGCATCAGAATACAGTGTCATCAGTTTGTCTAAGAAAAAAAAAACGCTAAGAATTACTGAATATTATTTTTCCCTATTACAGGACTCAGACTTTGGACTAAAGAGCAGCTGGAGCAGAACATATGTGCTAATCCTCAAATTTATACGGATTTTCAAATCATAACTTCAGACTCACTTGAGGAAAAGTTAAAAATACTCAAAATTGATGGCAGTTTAAAGCTGAGTCTGTTAGGTGGACTTGTCAGTTTAAGTGGAGCAGCCAATTATCTCAATGACACCAAGAAGTCCTTTAATCAACAAAGACTGACTTTACATTATCATTGTACCACACAGTTTAAAGAAATGACTATAAATCAGTTGACATCTGGAGATGTTCTTCATTATGACGATGATGGAGCCACACATGTTGTGACAGCAGTGGTGTATGGAGCAGATGCTTGTTTTGTGTTTGACAGAGAAGTTTCATCTGATGAGGACAAAACTACTGTCGAAACAGATGTACAGGTTGCCTTGAAGGAACTTAAATGCATTGCATCAGGAAAGACGGGCGCAAAGTTTGATTTGAATGCTAATCAGAAGACTGCGCTCCAAAAATTTAGCTGTACATTTTATGGGGACTTCCAGCTTTCATCGAATCCAACTACTTTTGAAGAAGCAGTGAAGGTTTTTGAGAGTCTTCCCAATCTACTTGGAGAAAACAATGAACGTGTGGTTCCTTTAAGAGTGTGGCTTTATCCTTTAGACAAACTTTTCTCAAGAGTCGTAAAGTTTCAGCATGACATCAGCATCAGTTTAATCACAGACATTGAATCAATGATTGAGAGTTTAAACACGACTGAGATGAAATGCAGTGATCTTCTGACAGATAAACCAGCTTTGGAATTTAAAGCGTTTCAGGATAAAATTCAGCGCATGAAGCAGAACTGTCACATTTACAAGTTGAGTCTCATGAAGGAACTCGGCCTTCTGTTACCAAAGATTCGTGGTAAATTTATAAAAGATACAGAACTGATTGATCTTCTGCGTGAACATGAAGAATCTCCGTTCCACAGAAGTGCTCTTGAACAATGGCTGACAGAGAAAGAAGAAGAATCTGATGTCATTAAAATACTCCTCTCAAAACTGAATGACTCTGGAGCAACAGTAGAGGTGAAACTAAATAACATAATGATGGATCTGGAAGCTGGAAGTTTGGTCAGCTACACGTTTACATCATTGGGCTGGTCAGATGAGCTTCTTTCAGAACAAAAGGCTTACCGGAGACCTGAGACAAAGGGAAAAAATGATGTGAACACAGCAGATTCCAAAAACAATTCTTGGCTCACACAAGATATCCAGAAGATTATGAAGAACAACTTGAAGATATTTAAAGACTTGATTGATTCAAATGATTGTAAATCAACAAAGTTTATTGTCCTGTCAAAAGAAATGGAAGAACATCCAGGTTCCTGTATTCTCTTGAGTGAAGATGGATCTGATGATGTAGTTTGCTTCTCTCCTCCATCAAAACCAGACTGTCCAATCATCGAAGAGATCAGAGGTCCTCAGGTGGTGTTGAGGGTGTCTCCATCATGTCCTGCTACAGTGGAGAAGAAGTTACTGTATAAAATGAAGAGAGAGAAAGACTGGACATCTCAACATGTGCTGAAGAACCAGCGCACAGTTACTCTGACTGATCTCAGATCAGACACTGAATATGACATTAAATGTGCTGCAGTGGGGAATCTCAACTACACCATTGAGTCTGATGTCGTGAGAGTTACCACAAAGGTATGATGTTTATTCATGTATGATCAAATGTATTCTGCATAAGGACTGTCAGTAGTGTGTTTGAATCGTAAGACCTCTGACATGTGTCAATAGTTAAATACATTTCTGAACTTACGTTTCAGGTGTTTTTGACCTGTTTTATTATTACTGCTATTTTGTTTAAACATTTTGTCATTATATTTGCGGATAATTGCAAAATCTACATTTTAAAACATCCACACGACATTCATTCTTTATTTAACAAGGTAAAAATGTCATTGAGATTAAAATCTCTTTAGCAGGAGTGAGCTGGCCAAAGTGGCAGCTACACATAACAAATGTACAATTTACAACAAAACATTTACATTTAGTCATTTAAAAAAAGGTTGGTCTCATATAACATAACACAGTATACAGACCTAAGTTAGCGTTTTTTTTGGGGGGGGGTTTAAGAGAAGAAATAAAAGTCAGAACACATCAGTCAAAACACATTACACAATCATAGACAACATTTTAATATTATCCTTATTTTTGGTTACATTACAGAGAGTAAGTATGTCCATACTAGGCCATGAATTGTTTAAAATTGATGAACAGACCAACAAACGCATCTTAATTGAAGATGGAAATCCTGCTCGATATCAACTGCAAACAACAACAGACGATCTGGTTGAAACTGAGTCATACAGAAAAAAGATCTTTGGTAAAAGAGACCCAAAGAAATCTCATAAAACTGTTCTGCTGGTGGGAGAAACAGGCACTGGAAAAACAACCCTCATCAACACTATGATCAACTACATGTGTGGTGTGAAGAGAGAAGACAAGATATGGTTTGAGATCACAGATGATGAGAGTAAAGAAACATCAGCTCACAGTCAGACCTCCATCATCACCGTCTATGATGTTTACATACCAGAGAGTTCACACAACCTTACAATCATTGACACACCAGGATATGGAAACACGCGTGGAATTGAGCGTGATAGAGAGATCGCCAGGAGTTTGCTAAATCTATGCAAATCTGATGACGTGTTCAATGAAATTGATGCTGTGTGTTTTGTGATTAAAGCAGATCAAAACCGACTGTCTGACAGACAAAAATACATATTTGATGCTGTTCTGTCTTTATTTGGCGTTGATGTTGCTGAAAACATTGTGTTACTCCTCACACACTCAGATGGGTTTCCCCCCAAAAATGCCCTGACAGCCATCAAAGAAGCTAAAGTCAAGTGTGCTGTAGATGAGAAGAAACAACTCATCTATTTTCTGTTTAACAACTGTCAGTCAGAGACATTTAAGGAAGAATATCAAACTATCCAGAAACAATCATGGGATCTCAGTTACAAAGGAATGAGAGAATTTTTCAAATTTATTGACCAGATAAAACGAAAAACATAAAAAATTATGAAAGCTGTTTTGCAGAAACGGCATGAGTTCGAGCTAAAGATCTCCTGTCTAGAAGAATGTGTTCAAAAGATGGAACAACAACAAAATAAGATGGAAAACAGTGAAAAAGCTCTGCACAAACTCAATGAAGAAACACATCCAATCCCTACAAAGGATGTTAAAGTGTCCTACAAAGAAAAGGTTGACACTGATTCAGCCAAGAAGGCGATGTGTTGCACCGTCTGTGAGGAGAACTGTCACTATCCAGGTTGCTCGTCGGTCTGTGATCTCAAAGGGTGTCAGGTGATGAAAAGTAATCATTGCACAGTGTGTACAAACAGATGTCACTCCAGCAAACATGTCAAAGAAGCCAAAATATATGAAACAAAGACAAAGACTGAGAAGAGAATTGGTGAAGATTTAAAGAAGAAACATAAAGACAAAATTACTGTTGCATTGTCTGTGAAAGACACACTGGAGAAAGAACTACAAGAATTAGAGAAAGAGAAAAGAAAGAAGGTAATTGATGCTTATCACATTGTGGATTTTCTGGAGATAACCGCTCTGAACGCTGATTCTTTATTCATACGTCAGCACATTGACTTTCTCATTGAAAAGTTGAGGGAAATCAAAGAACCTGAGAAAGCTGAAGCTCTGGAGAGTAAGACAGCAGGACAATAGAAAAACAAATCCAACACTACAGTCAATAAATAATAGCACAACCGTTTCAGTCCCCACCTCAACTGCACAAGCACACAAGCTTTGATTTTTACCACCGGGGGACTTTAATGTACAAACCTCCTAATGGTATGGACTGATTTAGATTGCACAAATTCAGCCTGATTTTGGCACTATTCATATGTATGATGCAGGAAACATTCATGGGGCAATTGTAACAATATTTTACAGGTGCAGTCAGATACGTATATGTGTGAAATGTTTATCTTAAGGTGTACTGTATGCTTTAATGTCTAAAATTAGTTTCATAGATGAACTTTACCAAGGATAAATTGTCTTTTCATTAAGAAACAAACATTTTATGTAATAAAAATGAAATAAAGAGACATTTAACTTCATCGTGTCTTTTTCATGTTGTTTTTAAACGTCACCAGACATGTATTTACAACACCTTTTCAACATCTTTGCAGAACAAGAAAAAGAGACCCTGTCTCTCCTCATAGACTTGTATATAGAAATATATAAAACCACATATAACTTCACACTGAGGAAATGTGTGCCATTTGTGTCTCTAAACCTAATCATCACCAAGATAGCAATGCCAAGGCATTTAAAAATAATATAATTTTTTAATGAAACAGAGTTTCAATAATCAACATTAAAGATGTCAAGCCAGGTTATATGTTCTTCAAGGAATGTTCTTTACATCACCGGCATGCACACGCAAACACACACACACACAAACATACAAACATACAAAAGCATGTGAGCAGACCATCTTCGGGACAAGGCGGACTTTTTATCTTTATGTACACAATTATAATCCTATACATTGTAATCCAATTTTTTTAAATATTTGGCATGTTTGTATGCTGCTGCGCATCTGTGTGTAAGAATGTAAATGCACCGTGCACCCGCCTATAAATGCATATTACTTACACGCTCTTTAAATAACAAAATTATGGGTATTGCGCCATTGACTTTAGACCGGTTGAAGAAGGGAAGCTGAAGTAACTCGTGTCATGGAGGGCTCTATGGTTCCAAGCATTGCATTGAATCCCATTTATTTCAAAAATTCGATGCTAAATTGATATATCTCTGTAAAACTGGTGAATGTCTGAACATAATTTAATATTGATATGTACTGATGAATACATACATGCTGTTAATGTATTGCTTATTATGCATTCTCCCTCTTCAATTTAAACAAACAAAACTGATTAACACTGTCTTTGTAACAATCAACAGACGAATATTATCATAAACGTAATCAACATGGCAATCAGTGCATACATTGTGATGGTTGGTTGGTTGTGATGGAAATTTGTCGCAAATACAGCTGCTTCCACTCTCTCTCCCACTTAAACCCATTCCAACAAACCGACGGATTTTAACTATTGAGCGTTACATGAATAAGGTGACTGAAAGCGTATAGTAACTCTCATATTTAACGGCTCTGTTTAACACTAAACTGAAAAAGGCAGTAGGTGCAAGTTTTTACCATTTTACATGAAAAAACTGTAAAATAATTATCAAAGCGCAAACAATTATTTACAAAATAAATGTTGTTGTTATAATTACACTTACTGCAGAACGCATGTACACTCACACACACTAACACACACACATGCACAGATGGTGACAAGAACTTTGTTTTACATTTGAGGGAGGGATATTTAGATCTATCAGCACACAACATACTTATAAAATGGATAGTTATTAAATGAAGAGTCGGAAATCAAAATTTTGAAGTTACTGTTTAAGTCAGGATACTTAATACTTCTTTTTAATATTTTTAAGTCTCTCGTTAACCCTAGTGATTCAGATTGTGTTGTGCCATCTTTATTATTATGTGAAAACTTTCTGAATTATTTTGTGGACAAAATTGCTGGTCTTCGCTTTCCACCCATCACGGCTATTAGTGATGCTTCTGGTTTCTCCTGTTGCTCAGCTGTCTTTCAGCAGTTTGAGCCCGTTACATTCTCTTATCTTTCCGACATAGTTAAAAAGCTACGAGATGCAAGCTGCCCCCTCGACAGTATTCCTGCACGCTTGGTTAAAGATGTCTTTGACACTGTTGGGGCAAGCGTTGTATTTTTGATTAATACATCTCTTAGCTCAGGGTGTGTACCAGCTGCTTTTAAACATGCCATTGTGCAACCACTTCTGAAAAAGAACAACTTGGAATCTTCAATTTTGACTAATTTTAGACCTATATCTAAGCTCCCCTTTCTATCCAAAGTCTTGGAGAGAGTTGTTTTTAATCAACTTAATTTATTTCTAGATGAATTTAGTATTTATGAAAAATTTCAGTCTGGTTTTAAGCCCCGTCACAGTACAGAAACTGCCCTTTTGAGAGTTTCAAATGATCTTCTTTTAACTGTGGACAGTGGTAACTCTGCTGTTTTAGTTCTTTTAGATTTGACTGCGGCCTTTGATACGGTTAACCACTCTATTCTCCTGTCTAGACTTGAGCAGTGTGTCGGCATTAAGGGCATAGCACTTAAATGGTTCCAGTCATATTTGAGAGACAGAAGTTTCTCTGTTCACCTTGGTGATTTCTCGTCATCTACTGCCCCTCTTTTTTGTGGCGTTCCCCAAGGGTCAATATTGGGCCCTATGCTGTTTTCGTTGTATATGCTGCCCTTGGGATATATTTTTAGAAAGCACAATATTTCCTTCCATTGTTACGCGGATGATGTTCAAATTTATTTGCCTGTCAAAACTAAGAACAAAGCTTCTTTTCAGTCATTATTCAATTGCCTGAGAGATTTAAAAATATGTCTGGATCAGAACTTTTTGTGTCTTAATGAAAAGAAGACTGAGTGTTTGGTCGTCCTGGGGACTTGAGTGCTTGTGTAGATGCACTTTGTGATTTGGGCTTGAATGCTCGCCCTTTTACCAAGAATCTCGGTGTGATTTTTGATAGTGCTCTTAAGTTTGAAAAACAAATTAGCTCTGTCGTAAAAGCCAGTTTCTTTCAATTGAGACTCTTGGCTAAAGTCAAGCCTTACCTTCCGCGTAAGGAGTTTGAATGTGTAATTCATGCTTTTATTACATCAAGGCTAGATTACTGTAACTCTTTATATGTTGGTGTGGACCAGTCATCTCTTCAATGTTTACAGCTAGTACAAAATGCAGCAGCTCGTCTTTTGACTGGGACAAAAAGGTATGAGCACATTACCCCAGCATTAGCTTCACTGCATTGGCTTCCTGTTCGTTTCAGGATTGATTTTAAGATTTTATTATTTGTTTTTAAGATATTAAATGGCCAAGCGCCTGTCTATTTATCTGAGCTTTTGAATGTACACGTACCTCTAAGAGCACTTAGGTCATGTAATTAGATGCTTCTTGATGTTCCGAGAACCAGGTTAAGAAATAAAGGTGACCGTGCTTTTTCAGTGGTGGCACCAAACTTGTGGAATAGTCTGCCTGTACATTTAAGAACTGCTCAGACTGTTGGAATTTTTAAGGCATTGCTTAAAACACACCTATATTCTTTGGCATTTATGACAGGCTGAGTGGAGACATTGCAATGTTATTATTACTATTAGTATGTGTGTATGTATTTATATATATGTATATGTATGTGTATGTATATATGTGTGTATGCATGTATGTATGTGTGTATGTATATGTATATATATATATATATGTATATATATATATGTGTATGTTTTTTATATTATTATTATTACTATTACTCATTGTATTCGTGTTACTTGTGTATGTTTTGCCTTGGATACTGTGAAGCACTTTGGTCAACCATGGTTGTTTTTAAATGTTTTGAGATGTTGGTCTATTTTGCTGCTATAAAGGGGTTGTTAAGGGGTGTCACTGGGACTCTTACTGGAATTTTCAAGTTATCAAAACAAAAGCAGTGGCACACATTTCTATCACTCAGACAAAAACTCAGTATATAAGTCAGCCTATACTATCTATAGAAAATGATACAGTGTCCTTGGCTGTTGTTGAGTCTGTAGTGTATTTCGGGAAAACTATGAGTTGAACCACAGTAAAATACGTATAATTAATGGTGATTAATAATACCTATTTTTATACTCTTTTCCTGATGCAGCAGACTTAATATACGTGACCAACAGTTCTTTGGCTTGAACGAAGTTAGCCAAAGCAAACTGCCGGAAGAAGCTGTCTCCAAGGAGGGAGACAGGTCTCGAGAGGTGAACGTCACAAAATGAGCGAACATGAGACATGTTCACCACGTTAGATTTAAAATAAAAAATTGTATTTAAGAGTAGAAAAGAAATAGAAGTCAGAATTGATCAGTCAGGTGTTGAAGGAACAAGAGATGCATTTTCAGACGATTCCTAAAGATGGTATAACGACAGTCATTTTAGCCGCTTAGAGGCTAAGTAGAGGGATTTGAGAGCTGGCGCGTTTCATAGTCAAAACATGATGAGATTTATTGCAGGTTGAGGTCTGGTACAAGATGATGATGAAAACAAATAAAACAGTAAAGAAAAATAGAATAACTACCCCAAAACTATAAACTGTACTATAACTTAAATGTAATTTCACGATATGTTGTTCCTGGTTTGACCGTGCTACTGTGACTATGTCACTGTCAAGAGAAAGTGAGCATCCCATCTACTCACCCCCTACTCCATCTCTATTCAACACCAGAAATGCTGGTTAAATACACATACACCAGTGACGTAATTAACAGACAGGTAGTGACGTTTACTAAATAAAAGACAGATGCGGAGAAGGTAAGAGAAACGAGATGTTACACCTTTTTGGGATGACACCACAAGACGTCGTTTGTTTGCAGAGCATATGGATCTGGTGGACTGTAAAAAGTAATAAGTTGAGTTTACTACGAAAACCTGTGGAAAGTGATTACCTCAGAATTTTCAAGTAAATTCATTCATCATTTCTGAGTTGGAGTAGCTACAACAACTTTGTAGAGTTAACTTATTTATTTGCAAAAACTACATGAAAACTTAAGTAATGACAACTCAGTATAACAAGTTCAGTTGACTTGAATCTTTAATTTAGGCTTAGTACAGATAACTCAAATAAAACAGTTAATTTAACATGTCTGCTAGTTCACATTACTAGAAAAATGTGTGGAAAGTGATTACCTTAAATTTCTCAAGCAAGTTGTACTCAAAACACTAAGTTGTTAAAACAAAGACAGAGAATAGATTGTTGGTACAAAATCAGGGTCATTTATTTTTATAAAACAACATTTATTCAAGTCCATACTTGAGGCATGACATAATTTCAACAAAAATGCACATACTGTACTCAATTGCAAAATAGATCAGGGTTAGTTAGTTAGTTAGTTACAAATGTAACTTTTTTATAAAGAGGTATAATACAAATTTGGAAACAAAGTAGACTACTCTGTAAACTAATTAAGTACAGATTATTTTCTATGTCAAACAAAAATACATCAAGTTTTCAACAAGGAATTTTCCAGTACACTCTAGAAAGAAAGAAAAATCACCGTCCCCTTTTCACAGAGGTAAAATGAAGTACTGAGATACGTTGCAGATTAAGTATTTTAGTACAGAACACGTTTTTGTTCTCTTTATCAAACATCAAAAAACATCTAAAATGTTACTAAAACCAACCACTAAACATTAAGCATGTTTAACGTTAACATTAAAGTGAAAGCTCACCTACCAATGTACATTCTTTCATTTACTCACCCTCAGATTGTTCCAAACCTGTATTAATTTCTTTGTTCTGATGAACACAGAGAAAGATATTTGGAAGAATGTCAGTTACAAAACAAATCCTATCCCCCATTTACTGTCATAGTAGGGAAAATAAACACTATAGGAGTCAATCAGGGATGAGATCGGCTCAATTTCTGACAATCTTCCAAATATATTATTTTGTGATTAGCAGAACAAATTAATTTACATAGGTTTGTAACAGTCTGAGGGTGAGAAATTATTTCAGAATTTTAAAATGTGGGTGAACTGTCCTTTCAAGTAAGTTTTCCAACAGGAAATAAAATACATTTCAGTTGTGTTGTACCATTTTTGTAACTTAAAGTGGTTAATCATGAACAATGAAAATGCTCTGTCATGGCAGTTACATTACTGCAGTAGAAGAGTTTTGAGGGTTTGTATTTTAGGCTTTAGAGACTTTCGATGAAATCGAAAGTGTTCTTCAGTACTGGGGGATACTCTAAATTCAGAGCATAAATGAACCCAAAGAGGATGCACGTGGCTTTGGGAAGATTCCCCAGGCTATCCATTACAATGTTTACCTTCCAAAATAAGGGCAATGGATGCATCAAGGTGTAGTGAGTACAGTATGGATTCACGGTTCTCAGGGATCTCTGACACAAAATGCCGATTGAAATGCTGGTCAACCCTTCTTCATCATCACTGTCTGAAAAACACCATAACAAAAATAAAGTCAATTAACATAACACATTTTAAAATAACAAATCGTTGCTGTCCGAAATAAATTCTGTTTTGTCCTTTTTGCCATACAAATACTTTACTTTATTGCCTTCTTTTGACTTCTTCCTTTCACATTAGTTTTTTCTTTATTCTTCTGTCTTAATTTCCAGCCTCATTCCGTCTTTTCAATAGTCTCCTTTTTAATCGTTTTCCTTTTCTTCATGCCATATCTAACTTATTTTATTATTTATTAACAAAACTACTTACGAAACACGTATTGTAAAAATCAATGGGATCCTCTCTGAGGAGGAGTGGGACGCCATGAAAAAAACGCTGTTCGCCTTCCATTGGTGTCAGATTTCTGGAAAATGATTCAAAGTAAAGTTTAATAACATTAACACAACACCTGCAAAACCAAAGAACTGGGATATGTCTGTGGAGCTTACATTATTGTCAAGCTGTTGTAGAATCTTCTTGAGTTTACAGCCAACGTCTCCCCCTTCGGCCTTGAAGATATCAAGGAAACGTTGAAGTTCTTGAAAGAATTCCCTTTGCAGGTTTTTGCCAGATATACGGCTGAACTCCGCCAGAACCAGAAAAAAAATGTAAATTAAGAAATCACTTTTCACCGAAATGTGCAAGTTTGGATTAAACATCATATTATCTATACTAGGAGTAACATGCAAAAGAATGTCAGACTTCAACTGCCTCTTATCAGGTGTTCTATGCTCTCTACATTTATGGACATTAAATGTAGAGTAGACATTGCTCTGAAAAGTGCACTTTTATAAGGACACTGCACCATTTCATGATTTTTGAGATGATGCCTTAAATGAGACACAAAAATTGATTCTGTGCAGGGCTACTCAAAACTGCACATTAGGCAGTGAAATATCAAAGGGGTGTCATCACATGGACTGGCTTGGCTACCATCCACCTGATGTGAATGATTTTTCGTTAAATGCACGATCAGTGAATGAAATGATTTAAATGAGCAAAGACAATCTGTGTGGAGACATGGGATTGGAGTAGTTCTGGTGTAACCTCCATGATTTAATCTGTAATGTTTCAACAGCTGAGCCCTCTTTTCACACGAAAACAAGCAGAATTTACACTTCCACTAAATGAGTTTAAGTCTTCCTAAGTAATGCGTAATTGAATGGCTTGTTAATGGAAAAATCGTAAATCGTGCATCACACTGTTCTTTTACACGTGAACGACACGTGCACGACAAGTGAAAAGCTTTGCGGTTTTAACATAATAATAATGGTGGAACACAAACTAACGACAGATTAAAATATCTTACAAGCTGTACTTTAAAAATGTTAGGTAAAAATCGAAGTTTTAAACCTAGCTAGTGTAAGATTATTTCTTACTGTCCCGTAAAATCTAAGTTTGATTATTCTAAGTCGAAGAGTCTAGTCGATTGAACCTTCAGAGTTTCTGGATCCAGGAGACCAAGAATGACCAGACACAGAGATGTGCAGTTCAATCAGAGTCCAAAGTTTATTTCAAATATCCTGTAATATTTATATGCATAAAACAGGAAGTAACATTCGCTCATGGAAAATAACCAGACATTGGCATCTCCTTATAAGGTTAAGACAGCATGAATTTCATTTCCCTATTTTCGAACATTCTAGAACATTCGAAGGCAGTATGACATCAATGCGCTCATTTGGCTATTGTCAAATCTTCGTGGCTGTCGGTGTAATGTCAGCTTGACCTGCCCGGACATGTCCCTTGAGTATACTCCCTATGCAGAAAGCGCAGATGCATTGTATGCATTGTTTCACAAGGCCTGTTATACATTGAGTAGGAGTATTCGTTCACCTAGGCCCACACTTGACCTGATATGACTTCAGATATCATGAATGCACAAACATCCTTGAAATACATCTCTCATAATATGATTAGTGAACAATAATAACTTCAATACACTTCACACAAAAAGTATGGGACACAGACAAAACCCAAATTCTCACAGCTAGTTAGGCACTGATCATAAATGGCGGTAAGAGAGTAACCTTGGCTGAAAGAAAACTACTAAAATTAAAGTTAGACTTCCTGCTCATATATCCGCGTAATAAACGTGACTAAATACAATGACGACCGCACACACGATTAAAAACTTAGATGTATAAGTAGGTCAAAAGCATACCTATTTGTTCAGACAGATCCAAAACACGATGTGAAGTTCTTCGCCTCCGTCTTCTTCAATTGGCAAACTGTGATGCGGAGAACGCACTTTCGCTATTCCGCATGCGCACACGAATAGACTCCGCCAATACAAAAATATGTTTAGGTCATTAATACAACTATTCAACACATAGTGTAATTGCAGAAACACCATCCAAAAAATGAAATTGAACTTTGATACAATGCACGATTGATTGATTATGATGGGCTTGCAATAAGCATATCATTGTTGTTAAGATTGTTGTTAAGATTTTGGGGTCTTGGTTGTAAAGAAGAGAAGATTCAGAATACCCATTTGTTTGAGTGTGTGGAGAGAGAGATATTAACAAGCATTGTTTTCACTATTAAATGTATTACTTTTGTGTGTGTGTGCGTGCGTGCGTGTGCGCGCGCGTGCGTACGTGCGTGTGGAGAGAGAGAGAAATTAAACAAGTGTTTTAAATAACACCTTTGTCACCATGATATTTGCAAAAGTGAGACCTTTAGTACAACTCACTCGATGCTCTCAGGTACAGTGTACTTACGTTGTTTAGTTTAACTATTGCATTCACCTAAAAGTTCACACAACACTGCATAATCAAGTAAAACCAACAAATTTGTCAAAATCAGTTAAGGAAACTAGGCTTACTGAGTAGATTCAGTTATTACTTTTTACAGTGTACATATATCTGCATTAGCGAGTGAAGATAAGGGGGTGCCGAACCAGTGGTGGTCTTGAAGGCCAGGAGCAGAGTCTTGAATTTGATGCGTGCGACTATAGGGAGGCAATGTAGCTTAATGAAGAGAGGAGTGATGTGTGCTCTCTTCGGTTCATTAAAGATAACTCTTGCCACTGCATTCTGGATCATCTGTCGAGGTTCGGTTGTGCAAGCTGGAAGTCCAGACAGTAGCACATTGCAGTAGTCCAGTCTGGACAGGACAAGAGCGCGGATTAGGACTTGCGTAGCATGCTCGGAGAGGAAGGGTTATTTTCCTTGTATTGTAGAGGATGAATCTACAGGACCGGGTGGTGGTGGCAACTTGATCTGTGAAGTGAAGTTAATCATCGATCACCACTCCCAGGTTTCTGGGCTTTCTGGAAGATGTGATGGTTGATGTGCCAAGTTGAATGGAGAGGTTGTGATGAGTCTTTGTGTCGACCAGGATTACTAGCAGTTCTGTTTTTGCAAGGTTCAGCTGCAGGTGATAGCCACTCATCCAGACCGAGATGTCGGCTAGGCATGCTGAGATGCGTGCAGAAACAGTCAGATCGTCAGGCCGAAAAGACAGGTGGAGTTGTGTATCATTGGATTGGATTGGATTGGATTCAATTTATTGTCTTTACACATATAACATGTACAGCGTAACGAAATGGATTTAAGATGAAAAATACAGCAAACGTGAGGGAAGTGGAGAGAAAGACAGATACACATAATACACCATAGACAAGACTTGCAACAGGGTAAGATAATCCAGCTCCGGATAGCAGCCATCTGGCCCAGTGCCATTACGGCGCCGCTCACAGACCCGCTTGTCAGGCTGGCGGTTCAAAGCATACGGAGGAGTGGGAGGGATAAGTCTGTGTGTGTGTGATAGTTCTGAGTCTTTGAGTGGGGGAGGAACGCAAGAGCGTCTCACTGCAGTGCTCACACAGGGTTACTTTTCCAGTAACGTTCTTTGTCCAAGGCCGTTTCTGGATCCGGGGAGCCGAAAAGATAAGATTGTGATTTGTTTAGTCGGGAAACCGCATTCCAATATGTCACGGCAACCCTCGTAGTCAAAGGTGGTTCAATGGCGATTCTGATCTCCGGTATTGTCAATTTTCCTTCCCAAAGCTGTTAGGATCTCCCTGATAACAACCATATTTCGATTAATAGTCTCAGTCTCAATGCTGACCGCTCTTCCCACAGCTTCAATCGATACGGGCAGCCTTGTGAGGCTTTGGACAGCTGTTCCCGTTTCATGAATTTTTCGATAACCCAGGGCAAAGCCTAATCCAATCAGCAAAAGACCTGTTATCATGGTTCCAAATAGGTAAATATCTTCGATGTCCTCAACTGAAAGAGCCGCCAGACACACGATACGCCATCTCTCCCACCCGTCCATCGTGTAGCTAGCTGCGTACGTTCCGTCAGGGCAGACGGGTTCCCCCGAACCCAGTTTTCTCGTCAAGAAAATGGTGTCAATTGCGTTGAGAGACCAGTTGATCAAATACATAATTTCCAAGTTTGGAGGGCAGTGCAGAGAGAGTCTCTCAATAGATGAGACGAGACAGGACAAGATACAAAGCAGGGAAAATATGGGCAAGGATGGGGAGTGAGAAAATGCGCATCATCATCATCCGCATAGGAGTAATAGGAAATGCCATGTTTCGGAATGAAAGAGCCTAGGGATGTCATGTTTACAGAAAAAAGCCATGGACCAAGCACTGAGCCCTGTGGCACCCCTGTGTCGAGATGTTGGGACTCAGAGACCTCACCTCTCCAGGATACTCTAAAGGACCTACCTGAGAGGTAAGACCTGAACCATTGTAGGACCATTCCAGAGACACCCATAGCCTTGAGGGTGGACAGTAGGATGTGATGGTTAATGGTGTCAAAGGCGGCAGATAGATCCAGTAGGATAAGAACAGATGAGTTAGAGGAAGCTCTTTTCAGTCTCATTGGAATGACCGCTCTTGAAACCAAACCGGTCCGATTACGCAAAGAATTTTGCCAATCCGTCCATTTTTCTTAGAAACTTTCTGGGAGGCTTGAATCCCAATCACTGCCTTAAATTTACATTTAGGCATTTGGCAGACGCTTTTATCCAAAGCGACTTACATTGCTTTATCCTATTCATTTTACATAGGTGTTTGCAATCCCCTGGGATCGAGCCCACAACCTTGCGTTGTTGACGCAATGCTCTTAACACTGAGCTACAGGAAAGCTGCCTTGCACCATCATCTTTCTGATCAGTAGCCATCCTTGTATAGTTATTGGTAGCCTACCAGGAAACCCAACGGATCGAACAGACTTTGACCACAGACAGCACCCCTCTTCGTATACAAGGTCTTTCTGTTTTTGGAATGTGGAATGTCAAGACGTGTGTCATAATACTCACTTTTAATCCGAGACTTTGTTGATCAGGTAGATCGTCAACAAAGAGATTGAGCTTCTGAATGTGAACAGTCAAAATATTAGACATTAGGTGTTATAATGTAAGGATTAAAAAATGGGACAGTATATTTGTATGTTTTTCTTTGTCAGTAATCAATTATGTGTATAATCCTCAACTGTTACAATCTAAAAACGAATTTCTTAAAGATAAAGGTGAACATAGAATGTTTTATAATAATTAAAACATTCTTTTGAGAGTGTAAAATCTGCAATTAAACTGGTAGTTAAGCTGTAATCATGCACCTGTGTTTAAAGCTACATCAGTAGTTTATATAAAAGTTTATCATATAGAAGTTCCTCCTCCGTGAAAAAACAAAGGTACAAGGATCAGAAGTATTATATAAAAGTTTATCATATAGAAGTTTGTCCCCCTTGATTAAACAAAGGTACAAGGATCAGAAGTATTATATAAAAGTTTATTATATAGAAGTTCCTCCCCCGTGATAAAACAAAGTTTCAAGGATCATAAGTGTTATATAAAAGTTTATTATATAGAAGTTCCTCCCCCGTGATAAAACAAAGGTACAAGGATCAGAAGTATTATGTAAAAGTTTATTATATAGAAGTTCCTCCCCCGTGATAAAACAAAGTTTCAAGGATCATAAGTGTTATATAAAAGTTTATTATATAGAAGTTCCTCCCCCGTGATAAAACAAAGTACAAGGATCAGAAGTATTATGTAAAAGTTTATTATATAGAAGTTCCTCCCCCGTGATGAAACAAAGTTTCAAGGATCATAAGTGTTATATAAAAGTTTATTATATAGAAGTTCCTCCCCCGTGATAAAACAAAGTTTCAAGGATCATAAGTGTTATATAAAAGTTTATTATATAGAAGTTCCTCCCCCGTGAAAAAACAAAGGTACAAGGATCCGAAAGTATAATATAAAAGTTTATTATATAGAAGTTCCTCCCCCGTGATTAAACAAAGTTACAAGGATCAGAAGTATAATATAAAAGTTTATTATATAGAAGTTCCTCCCCCGTGATTAAACAATGTAACAAGGATCAGAAGTATTATATAAAAGTTTATTATATAGAAGTTCCTCCCCCGTGATTAAACAAAGGTGCAAGGATCAGAAGTATTATATAAAAGTTTATTATATAGAAGTTCCTCCCCCGTGATTAAACAAAGGTGCAAGGATCAGAAGTATTATATAAAAGTTTATCATATAGAAGTTCCTCCCCCGTGATTAAACAAAGGTACAAGGATCAGAAGTATTATATAAAAGTTTATTATATAGAAGTTCCTCCCCCGTGATTAAACAAAGGTGCAAGGATCAGAAGTATTATATAAAAGTTTATTATATAGAAGTTCCTCCCCCGTGAAAAAACAAAGGTACAAGGATCCGAAAGTATAATATAAAAGTTTATTATATAGAAGTTCCTCCCCCGTGATAAAACAAAGGTAAAAGGATCAGAAGTATCATATAAAAGTTTATCATATATAAGTTTCTCCACCTGTGATTAAACAAAGGTACAAGGATCAGAAGTATCATATAAAAGTTTATTATATAGAAGTTCCTCCTCCGTGATAAAACAAAGGTAAAAGGATCAGAAGTATTATATAAAAGTTTATTATACAGAAGTTCCTCTCCCGTGATAAAACAAAGTTACAAGGATCATAAGTATCATATAAAAGTTTATTATATTGAAGTTTGTTCCCCGTGATTAAACAAAGGTACAAGGATCATAAGTATTATATAAAAGTTTATTATATAGAAGTTCCTCTCCCGTGATTAAACAAAGGTACAAGGATCAGAAGTATTATATAAAAGTTTATTATATAGAAGTTCCTCTCCCGTGATTAAACAAAGGTACAAGGATCAGAAGTATTATATAAAAGTTTATTATACAGAAGTTTCTCCCCCGTGATAAAACAAAGTTACAAGGATCATAAGTATTATATAAAAGTTTATTAAATAGAAGTTCCTCTCCCGTGATTAAACAAAGGTACAAGGATCATAAGTATTATATAAAAGTTTATTATATAGAAGTTCCTCTCCCGTGATTAAACAAAGGTACAAGGATCAGAAGTATTATATAAAAGTTTATTATGTAAAAGTTCCTCCCCAGTGATTAAATAAAAGTACAAGAATTCAATTTTTCTAAAAAGGTTTCTCTTAAATCACATGATCTTTTGAAAATGCCTTTCTTCAGGAAATTCATAGCCAACCTTTACGTTTTGAGAGCAAATGATGAAAATGACAAAATAAGTACAGGTAAAGGTTTTCAGATAATTTTTATAAATATCTCCACATTTATTTGAATAGCTTTTTTATATCACACTCTAAGTCGAAGCCAATGTATATTTGAGTTCTGTGGGGAAAACACTGGTTTAAAATGTTGTTTCACATTCAAAATTGGCAAAAGCTTTTCAGCTGCATAGATGGATGGATGGTTACATGCCATTTACTTTTAAAACACTGTAAAAAGAAAACTTGTACTGTATTTTATGGATCTCTTATCACCTGATTTTTTCTTTAGGACCAAAGGATATCGTGTAATGGGATGAGTCCAAACTACATAAATGATCATTTTACTTGCACAAGACGTTAATAATTTTATGATCTCAAACTTTACATAGAGCTGTACCACACTGTCCTTATGGAGTTCAATGATAAGACTGCCTCATGAGAACATAAGACATTTCTTGGCATCGTCTTTATTGAAAATAGACACTGAAGAAGGGAAATCTGTTCTGTACACCACCAAGAAAAACACAAGGAAGGGTAAGTCTTCCTTAATCACTCTAGAAAAGCGAAATATAATTACACCTTACATTATTCATCAAATGGAGTTTCTGTTTTTGACTCTGCCACAACCTTGAAGATTTAAAGTTGCCAATATGCCAGTTATAGCCATGGTGACAATGTAATAATATCAATGTTGTATGAGGATGTACAATGTACTGTAGATGCTTTGAAAATATTAATAAACCAATAAATATTATTTTATTAATAATACATTGAAGAAAACGATCGGTGCAAATAAAAGAAAAATTGTATTCAGTTTATTATGGATCCAGTGGGAGTGAATGCGATTGAAACAGCAGCTCTGGGGAGACCCTTCCAGCTGGGTATGCTGTATGATTGCAGAAAAGATGCACTAGTACCAGGTACATCATTTAACATTAAACACAAACATACACATGAAGGGGTGTTTGCTGCTTTGTGCTGGATCGTTTGTCTTCATCCCCGTCTTGTCCTGTTACCACTCGTCTGTCTTTAAATTAAGTTTTAGTCAAGTTTTATTTTGTCAAGTATGTTGTTCTTGTTTCCCCTCGAGGGATTTTGAGTTCTGTTACGTCCCATGTTAAATAAAATGTGTTTCGTAGAGAGCTGTCTGTACTTGTTCTGTCTCTTGTCACGGGAGCAGGTGTACATTTATTTCGCACCAACTAACATTTTGAAAATACAAACATTTTTATGAATCAGAAAATGTACTTTAGAACGAATGAATGATTTACACAAAAATATGTCTGCTGGTGTTTCATGAAGGAGATCAAATGTGTGTATAAAACCTAACCCAAAGCTTTCATGAATATTGATAATTAAGTAGAGGAACTCTTGACTGTCAAAATAAATGAACACTGTTTTCTTGATGTGCTGCTGGGCTGTGCAAAGCAATTATACAAATATTTAATTTCATAAATGCTTAAATCACTAAGAGTTACTGAATAATATTTTTTCCCTATTACAGGACTCAGACTTTGGACTAAAGAGCAGCTGGAGCAGAACATATGTGCTAATCCTCAAATTTATACGGATTTTCAAATCATAACTTCAGACTCACTTGAGGAAAAGTTAAAAATACTCAAAATTGATGGCAGTTTAAAGCTGAGTCTTTTAGGTGGACTTGTCAGTTTAAGTGGAGCAGCCAATTATCTCAATGACACCAAGAAGTCCTTTAATCAACAACGACTGACTTTACATTATCATTGTACCACACAGTTTAAAGAAATGACTATAAATCAGTTGACATCTGGAGATGTTCTTCATTATGACGATGATGGAGCCACACATGTTGTGACAGCAGTGGTGTATGGAGCAGATGCTTGTTTTGTGTTTGACAGAGAAGTTTCATCTGATGAGGACAAAACGACTGTCGAATTAGATGTACAGGTTGCCTTGAAGAAACTTAAATGCATTGCATCAGGAAAGACGGGCGCAAAGTTTGATCGGAATGATAATCAGAAGACTGCGCTCCAAAAATTTAGCTGTACATTTTATGGAGACTTCCAGCTTTCATCGAATCCAACTACTTTTGAAGAAGCAGTGAAGGTTTTTGAGAGTCTTCCCAATCTACTTGGAGAAAACAATGAACGTGTGGTTCCTTTAAGAGTGTGGCTTTATCCTTTAGACAAACTTTTCTCAAGAGTCGTAAAGTTTCAGCATGACATCAGCATCAGTTTAATCACAGACATTGAATCAATGATTGAGAGTTTAAACACAACTGATATGAAATGCAGTGATCTCCTGACAGATAAACCAGCTTTGGAATTTAAAGCGTTTCAGGATAAAATTCAGCGCATGAAGCAGAACTGTCACAATCACAAGTTGAGTCTCATGAAGGAACTCGGCCTTCTGTTACCAAAGATTCGTGGTAAATTTATAAAAGATACAGAACTGATTGATCTTCTGCGTGAACATGAAGAATCTCCGTTCCACAGAAGTGCTCTTGAACAATGGCTGAAAGAGAAAGAAGAAGAATCTGATGTCATTAAAATACTCCTCTCAAAACTGAATGACTCTGGAGCAACAGTAGAGGTGAAACCAAACAATATAATGATGGATCTGGAAGCTGGACATTTGGTCAGCTACACGTTTACATCATTGGGCTGGTCAGATGAGCTTCTTTCAGAACAAAAGGCTTACCGGAGACCTGAGACAAAGAAAAAAAATGATGAGAACGTAACAGATACCACAAACAAGCCTTGGCTCACACAAGACATCCAGAAGATTATGAAGAACAACTTGATGATATTTAAAGACTTGATTGATTCAAATGATTGTAAATCAACAAAGTTTATTGTCATGTCAAAAGAAATGGAAGAACATCCAGGTTCCTGTATTCTCTTGATTGAAGATGGATGTGATGATGCAGTTTGCTTCTCTCCTCCATCAAAACCAGACTGTCCAATCGTCGAAGAGATCATAGGTCCTCAGGTGGTGTTGAGGGTGTCTCCATCATGTCCTGCTACAGTAGAGAAGAAGTTACTGTATAAAATGAAGAAAGAGAAAGCCTGGACATCTCAACCTGTGCTGAAGAACCAGCGCACAGCTACTCTAACTGATCTCAATTCAGACACTGAATATGACATTAAATGTGCTGCAGTGGGGAATCTCAACTACACCATTGAGTCTGATGTCGTGAGAGTTACCACAAAGGTATGATGTTTATTCATGTATGATCAAATGTATTCTGCATAACCACTGTCAGTAGTGTGTTTGAATCTTAAGACCTCTGACATGTGTCAATAGTGAAATACTTTTCTGAACTTAAGTTCCAGGTGTGTTTGGCCTGTTTTATTATGACTGCTATTTTGTTTAAACATTTTGTTATTGTATTTGCGAATAATTGCAAAATCTACATTTTAAAACATCCACACAACATTCATTCTTTATTTAACAAGGTAAAAATGTCATTGAGATTAAAATCTCTTTAACAGGAGTGACCTGGCCAAAGTGGCAGCTACATATACCAAATGTACAATTTACAACAAAACATTTACATTTAGTCATTTAAAAAAAGGTTGGTCTCATATAACCTAACACAGTATACAGACCGAAGTTAGAGGTTTTTTTTGGGGGGGGGGGGGGTTTAAGAGAAGAGAAGAAATAGAAGTCAGAACACATCAGTCAACACACATTACACAATCATAGACAACATTTTAATATTATCCTTATTTTTTGTTACATTACAGAGAGCAAGTATGGCCATATTAGGCCATGAATTGTTTAAAATTGATCAACAGACCAGCAAAAGCATCTTAATTGAAGATGGAAATCCTGCTCGATATCATCTGCAAACAACAACAGACAATCTGGATGAAACTAAGTCATACAGAAAGAAGATCTTTGGTAAAAGAGACCCAAAGAAATATCATAAAACTGTTCTGCTGCTGGGAGAAACCGGCACTGGAAAAACAACCTTCATCAACGCTATGATCAACTACATGTGTGGTGTGAAGAGAGAAGACAACATATGGTTTGAGATCACAGATGATCAGAGTAAAGAAACATCAGCTCACAGTCAGACCTCCATCATCACCGTCTATGGTGTTTACATACCAGAGATTTTAGTTGACTTCACAATCATTGAGACACCAGGATATGGAGACACTCGAGGTTACAGTCTTCATGAAAGTATTCCTGAGGGTTTGCTAAACGTATGTAGTTCTGAAGGTGGGGTTCAAGAAATCGATGCTGTGTGCTTTGTGATAAAAGCAAATCAAAACCGACTAAATGACACACAACAATACATATTTGATGCTGTTCAGTCTTTATTTGCCAAAGACATAGAAGAAAACATTGTGTTACTCTTCACACACTCAGATGGGGCTCCTCCAAAAAATACACTGAAAGCTGTTAAAGATGCAAAATTTAAGTGTGCTGTAGATGAAGAGAAACAACCCATCTATTTTCTGTTCAACAACTGTCAGTCGGAGACAATGGATGAAGAATATCAAACAATCCAGAAACAAACATGGGATCTCAGTTACAAAGGAATAACAGGTCTTTTCAAGTTTCTTGACACGATTCGACCAAAATCCTTGTGGATGACACAACATGTTTTACAAAAACGGAAACGTTTGGATGCAGACATCGTCCGTCTACGATCTCAAAATTTAGGGAGGCTGGTTTTTGATGCTTTTTACTGTGTGGAGGTTCTGGGGATAATCGCCCTAAACATTGATTCTCCCGTCATGCTTCGACACATTGACTTTCTCATTGACATGTTGAAGGAAATCAAAGAACCTGAAAAAGCTGAAACTCTGGAAAACATCAAGAAGAGAGCAGGAAAATAAGACAAAAAGGTTCTGACAAAATCATAAACGTTAAAAAAGTAAATAGCTAGATAAAAGAAATGTGTAAACTGGTCACCAATACATTGAAATTTTAGAAGGCTATCTTAAAAATAGGCTGTGGGTCTAACGGTTGAATTTTCAATGAACTTGCAAAGGGACCTAAAAGGATTTAAATAACACTAAGCAAAACAGTGACTGACGTGAGTGTATTATGATTGTATGTTTTGACATTTTTATATGATCTCTTTTGTGTTCTTTTGGGGACAAATCATACAATTTTAGAGCAACATGAAGGGTAAATTACTATAGTCGATGCAAATGATCTGTAGAAGATTTACTGATTTCTACTATTAAGAGTTTAAGATAAAGCTTTATACATATAAACAAGTTATTGATTCTCTACTCAATATTTACAGATGCTTCTGTGATTCATGTAACCAGATAAATAATCCCATTTAGAGTTTAATAATGCGTGTTAAGAGGGAATACTTAACCAGACACTTATGAATATGTTTAGTTTACTAAATGTTAGTTAAAACATAAGTTATGGTAGTGGTAATATTCAGTTCCTGTATTTCATAACATAACAACAAGTTGTATCCTGGGGGATATTCCAGAAAGATATACCCCTCTCAAAATGATAAGCAGTATCAGGGTTAAAGGGTGTTATTCGTTTTGAGCGGTTGTTATTTGAAAAGAACCCTTGGAACTTTCTTCATCTGAATATTAAATTTAATCTTCTTTATCTAGATTGAGATTTTTTTGTTCGCATTTCTTCTGTTACCTATGGAGGTTGTGAAATGTCCTACAAGAACAGAGATGCCACATCACACGTGTGCCTTAATGAATAGTATCTCTAAGAATTGATCTCTTTAATAAATAAAGCAGCAATTTTATTTACTGTTGAAATTTACACAGTTCTCTAATATTTTTCAGTTTCCACTACGGTTGGTATTCATGAATCGACACAAACTCCATCATCATCATAATACTCTTAATAGATTTAGTTTACATCTTCATTAATTTATCTTATCTAAAGCTATACAAAAAGTGATTAGTCTTAAGACTGCAATAATCACGAGACGTGCCAGTAATACACACGTTTTCATGAACGTTTCAAGTTAAAATTAAGGATTCACTGACAATAACACACACTGTCATTTTTTAACAGATCTGGTATGTATTTTTTAAAACATGGTCAAAATGGCCTGTTAAATTACAGAATAAGACAAAAAAAGTGGCTGGGAAAGTGTAACTTTACAGGGAAACCCCGTCATTTTCTGATTTTCAGTTTGCGGAAGATGTCTGAGGTTGTTTTTATGGATTTTCTTTACAGTGTACGTTAAATAAGACATCAAACTTATTTTAAAAGTTGAGATTTAAACATAATGCCACAGTAAGATGATTTCATATGAAGTGGACATGTGAGTTTTAAAGATGTCTATGATCATCTTTCTCTTTATAATCAATGAAAACATATTTAGGAAAATGAAACCATCCTTAGTTTTACCACAAATAAAAGACTACTATAGTAAAAAACATAACATTTGTGGTTTTACACTACGTCAACTATAGTAAAACCCTGTTAGATCACTATATAATCTCAACAGTCTTCCATTAGCGAGGAAATCTGCAGCAGTCATTGTTTATTATGGTACCCGGAGAACCAAATAAGAGACATAAGAAGTGCTTCTCCATAGATTTATAATCTTGAGGATTGATATGAGGTGGTGATGGTTAGGAGCAGACAGTTCATTTCTCCTCAGTTATCAGAACAGAAAGTATACACAAAACCAAAATGTGTCTAAAGGTTTTATAAGCCACACAACAGATCACCTTTGGAATCATTGATTTCTTATTATAACATGAAATTTAGTGCAATTTACCAGTTTAGTGCAAAAGAGACATTTATTATTAGTATTAATCATTAAGTAATTTACATATAATAACATTGTACAGACCTCCCCTGATTTTCATAAAACTTCTAGAAGCTGCATTGTGTTGAACTTTTGATGCAATCGTGTGCTAAGAGTCACTGTTTGCTGGATTTGAGTTACATACATTAGTACACAAGTTTTACAAGTTCAAAAGAACAAATTTCATTCTTAATGCTGTATTAGTTTTTCCAGAGAGCCCACTAAGCTTTTTAAATATATAAGACATCTTTGCATTTGAGTTGGGATTTGGTATAATTTGCTGCAATGCAAAGAAAATCCTCTAGATGGCGACAGACTGCAGTACAGTGTGCTAATATTTCAGGTCCAGTGTGTCTTTTATCTCCTATTAATGTTTGAAGTCAAATGTTAACTCTTTATTCTCTCCGTCTTTGTTCTGTAAGGAAACACACAGAAACACAGGATCATGTGATGGGATCTCACATCTTCTTTGGCCAAATGAATAAACTGTCAACTGTATGAACTACACCATACAAAATGTGCACCAATCTTAAATTTATGAACAAATATGAGAACACAGTTTAAACTTTCTAAAACAAACTAATGCGCTGCTACAGAAAACACATTTGTCTAATCAGATAATACATCAAATAAATTGTTATCCTGGGTTTAAAATGTAATTTTACAGAATGTTACTGTAATTTTTTTACGTACGAGCATTCAAATATGCTAAAAAAATTTACAGAAAAAGAAATGACGATACTGTAATTTTACAATATATTACTGCCTCCCCTGCAGGAAATTAAAAAAAAATCATGCATTTTTTATAGTATATTTTAAATATGATAAAAAAATATGTCAACAAAAAAGATGGCAAATTAACAAGAGAAACATGAAAAGCAAATCATTTTACGTGACAAAACAGTTACCGGCTGCACCAGCTGTTAGAAAATATTTTTATGGGATTGTGTATAAAATAATGTTGTTGTCTGACTCACCTCATATATCACAAACGCATCGAATCACCTAAAAACACAAACACACACATTTATATCTGTTCTTAATAATCACATGTAATACAGTCAGTGAATATGTTACCTACCTCTCTTGCAGTACTTATTATATATGGAAGCATGAGTATATTCCCGAACAGCAGAAAAAATACTGCAGCTTTAATCCAGGGTGATGTCTGACTCGTTTCTGGAAATGGAAAGGGAAACAGAAGAAGTGAGATATTGTGTGCACATACAAAGAGGAAGAAACAGAAACAGACCAAAAAAGGTAAAATCTAAATTTTTTAAATATTTGAGAACTCTGGAAAACATTGTTCACTCACCAGTGACGACAACATTGAATCTCTTGTATGAAATCCCAGAACTGCTGCTGATCTGTAGTTTATAAAGTCCAGAGTCTGTAGTTCCGACATCAGTGACATTGAGAGATCCCGTCTGATCCACATAAAGTCTGTTTCTGAATCTGTTATAATCGTTCCCAGGTATTGAGGTCTGACGTGTTTCTCTGTCGATCTTTGCAATAAATGTTTCTTCATCATTGAAAATCCAAAGTAGATCTGCAGCTTTTTCTATTTCATCAGGATTCCTGTGTAGAGTCACAACATCTCCTTCAATCGCTGACAATCTCACAACACCATCAGCACCTGCACAACACAAACACAAACTGATATTCAAAACAATAAAATAAATGACATACACACAGGTTTGTTTTTATACATTGTTTCAATGAACCATTTAATTACAGAATGTAAACCTGTAGGACTATATTCTCTGTTTGTGCGTTTTACATGTTGTACGTTTTCAAATAAACATCATCTCTGACAAACACCCACAAAACCTGCTTACACACTGACATGCACGTTTATACAGAATGACATTGACTGGTTTATACGCACCAAGAATACATTAAACCAACACAACATTCCTTCTTCAATTCAGCACAGATGCTTCAGGCCCCTAACAGACAAACAACAACATCCACACAAATTCAACACGTCCATTAAAATACTCACCAGCCAGAAATACTGAAAGAGCAAAGATGAATAAATGATCTGTCATGTCTGAAGAGTCTTTGAAATAAGAAGGAGTGCGTTCACAGGAAGAAGATACAACACCAAGATTAAAAAAAGGAGGAATTAAGAATTAAGTTTTTCAAAGAAAGAGGAATTAGTACAATCCTCTCTTCACCCACACTGCTCATCCTTCTGGGCGAGGAGGGGGAACAAGTTTGCTTGTTTCCAACATCTGGAAATTCACTCCTTGCAGCAACTCTTCATTTACATTTTTATCCAAAGCGACTTACAGAAAGTTCAGGGAGTAATAAGCGATATGTCATACAGGAGCAATAAAACAATAGGTGCTAATACAAAGTTACTAGTTTCAACAAAGGCTAGATCACTACCTGTTGAGAGAAACCCTCATTCCTTGGCAGGGTTTCAGCTTGAGGTGATGCTCTTTCATCCAAGCTGAGATGTCTTCTAGCCAGGCTGTAATGCGAGCTCCTACAGTGGTAGCGTCTGGGTGAAACGAGATGTAAATCGGGGTGTCATCAGCATAACAGTGATACGAGAAAATGCGTGCACACATGATGGGTCCCAAGGATGTTGTGTAGATGGAGAAAAGGAACGGTCCGAACACCGATCCCTGAGGGACCCCAGTGATCATGTGGTGAGCAGTGGACAGCGAGTCCCTCCATGGCACGCTGAAGGATCTGCCGGAGAGGTAGGATTTACACCAACGGAGAGGAGAGCCTAAGATTCCTAGCGATGGCAGGGTTGAGAGCAATATCTGGTGATTGACAGTGTCAAATGCTGCAGAAAGGTGTTGCAAAATCATGATCGAGGATTTAGATTCCGCCTTGGATATACCCCGGTGTTTCTGTGACCAATAGCAGGGCAGTCTCAGTTGAGTGGTTTGATTGAACTCATCGTCATCCAGTTGTTTATTCTCGGATAGGTAGGAAAAAACTGCCCTTTCAAGTGTTTTTGCAATAAATGGTAGGAGAGAGATGGGATTCAGTTCGAGCTTTATTGTCATTCTGCTACATGTGGGGACATGCAGTGGAACGAAATGTCGTGCCTCACAGGACCATGGTGCTACATATATACAGGCATACATAACTATCCTACTGATAGTTTGACATTAAATATACTATGTATAAAAAATGTTTACCTACAAATAAACAAAAAATACAAGCTATGCTATATTAAAAATGCTTATCTACACATACTCTTAAAATTTGTTTTGCAGTAGACAGAGAGCCATTGACAGCCATCTTGACATGAAATACACTTTAAACCATGAACAACGGCAATACAATCACATGCTACATACTTAACAAGCTACATACCTAAGATTCACCATCCTATATAAACACAGTTAAGGCAGCGGGAACAAAGCTATTTTTATTCCACTTTGTGTTAGGTTTTGGGATTCAAAACCTCTGTCCAGAGGGAAGGAGCTGGTACTCACTGAACAAGGGGCGAGAGTCGTCATTTAAAATAAAAATTGCTATTCGCTGTAACTATTTCGTATACAGGTATGCTAGATCCACCTGTGAGTCACCAACCAGTCACCTAGACCATCTGGATTACTTTATATGTGATCAAACCATGCCACCAAAGAGAAAGAAAAGACTGATTCAATAAAAGCATGATAGAACTAATCATGTTCCCATATTTTTTATCTGATTCAGTGATTTCTTGGTCAATTTATATACTTTGTTGCTCCAACCTCACACAGTTCACGGGAGGCATTTCGTTCAAAAAGCCCCATTGAAAAGCTCTCAAAAAACGCATCTCTTGAGTTCAAATGCAATATGCTGAATTTACATTAAAGCTTTCGAAGTTGTGGTGATAGATCATTGGTAATGAACGTGTTGTATTCCTGTTTGTAAAAAATAATTCATCATTATCGAGTAGTTTCAACACCTTTAGTACTTTTAAGGTTGCATGAGTGCCAATGCGTGCATGATGATATTTTCTGTTCCCCCCAAAGTAACTGCTGGCCCCTACCCCATGAAAAATCCCTGGCTCCAGCACTGTTTCTAGGACCTTAAAAATCACAAAATAATAGTTCAATTTTAGCTAGATATTTAACCTGACTATCATTCTCCACCCTCTAACCAAAGATTTCACAGCTGTTTGGTGGACATGAGTCAATCTGTTCTTTCATTTCCAAACCAGGCTATGATCCCATAGCGAATAAGACTTCACGAGCAGATTACGAATCCTTTTCAAAATTAAAAGGCATTTCTACACATTAAAGGCTGCTTGGGATACAATTTCATATAAGTGGCCTATAGAGGCTTTCGTTGCTATGTCGTGGCCTTTCGAGGCCTTCACATCTTCGTTGTGGCCTATCTGGCCTTTATCCTACATAGTGGCCTCCACAGAATATTTTGAGCAGTCCTCTATTGGAAACCGCATCCCATTTATGGTTTTCTCGCTTCCTCATAATGTCTTTTTTTCGCTTTCTTTCACTCCTGCCAGTTTTATACACACAATGAAGCGCACTTTCACTTAAGTATCATGGTATTGAGGTTTCTTCTCCATGTCATGGACTATCGGGCCTTGGTCGATTGGCGCGGCCGATCGAGGCCTCCGTCTCCCTGTTAAGGCCTATCAAGGCTTTCGACACAATGTAATGAACTATGGAGGCCTTTATAAGTCAAGTCCTTCACTGTCCCATCCTGCTACTCAAAGGTCCAGCTAAATCCTCCAGCAAACAAGCGGATAAATGCCTGTCCATCACCTTGTCCATATTACGTAGATTAATTATCTCTGTGTGTCACGGTACATTTTCCTGAAGAGCCCTTCATCTCCATGTGCCGCCTATTGAGGCTTTAGTCTCTATTTTATGGCATATCGAGGCCTTCGTATCTTGTTGCGGCCTATTGAGACCTTCATCATCACATCACGGCCTATCGAGGCTTTCGTCACCAAGTTGCGGCCTATCGAGGCTTTCGTTACTAAGTTACGGTCTATCAAAGCTTTGTCACTGTGTCGCGGCCTACTGAGACCTTCATCACCACGGAGCGGCTTATCAAGCCCTTCATCATCACATCACGGCCTATCGAGGCTTTCGTCACCAGGTTGCGGCCTATTGAGGCTTTCATCCCCACGTCGAGGCATATTGAGCCTATCGTCACTGTAATGATCTATCGAGGCCTTCATCTCAATGTCATGGCCTTTCAAGGCCTTCGTCCTACTCCACGGCCTATCGTGGTTATTCCGAATAGTCCTCGTCTAGCAACCGTACCACCTTTTATGGCTATTCCACTCCCTCACAGTCTCCCAAACTATCCTTTGTTTTCCATAAGACAAAGGTTCACTTAAGCATCACAGTATTATGAAGCTTTCATTAATGGCAAGGTGGATTTTACGATCCATGTCTGACTAACAATTCTATTCTAAATCTCTGTTCTTTAGGAACCTCAAGAAACTCTAACTGGTGGGTATACATTTCTTCCTTCAATTATTGGGGGTAGGCTCCGAGGGTTCTTGGGTCGTCTTCAGGCAGGATTTCGTGACCCTCTGGATGTGAGTTATAGACAGGGCCTACGCCTAAGAACCTTATTCTACCATAGTTGTCATTATGTCAAAATGTGACAAAATGTGTCTAAAGGTTATATTAGTCAAACAACAGATCACCTTTGAAATCATTTATTTATTATTATAACATAACATTTTGTGCAATTTTTCCGTTTCATGCAATTTTTCTGTTTAGTGCAAAAGAGATATTCATAATTAGTATTAATGCATTTAAGTAATTTGCTCACAATAACAAGCATGTGTTTAGAGTCACTGTTTGCTGAATTTGCATTAAATAAATATTCGTACAGACATACTGAATCAAAAGTAACTGCAGCACATGTGTAGACCTCATAATTTAACAGATATCACAGAGACATTTCACTATAGATTCTAGAAACAAATGATCAATTATCACTTCCAATGCACTTTTAAAGAAATGAATCATTACAAAAATACATAGTGTTAATAAATAAATAAATGAAGAATAGAGCGAATCATGTAATGAAATGGAAAAAGAGAAAAGGTTAAAAGTTTCACAAGTTCAAAAGAACAGATTTCCTTTTACAACAAAACATATTTAATGCTGTATTAGTTTTTGCAGAGAGCCCACTAAGCTAAGGAAACACACAGAAACACAGGATCATGTGATGGGATCTCACATCTTCTGTGGCCAAATGAATAAACTGTCAACTGTATGAACTACACCATATAAAAATGTGCATCAACCTTAAATTTATGAACAAATATGAGAACACAGTTAAAACTTTCTAAAACAAACCAATGAGCTGCTACAGAAAACACATTTGTCTAATCAGATAATACATCCAATAATTAGTTTTCGCAGTAAAAATTTAATTGTACAAAATTTTACCGTATTTTTTTTACGTTCGATTTTCACATATTTTTTAAATGTGGTAAACAAAAGACAGCAAAATACAAAGGTTCACGTGGCAAAACTATAATTTTACAATATTTTACTGCCATGCATTTTTTACAATACATTTTTTTAAATACTGTAAAAAAAGATGTCAAATTACAAAAAAGACGGCAAATTAACAAGAGAAATATGAAAAGCAAATCATTTTACGTGACAAACTAGTTACCAGATGCACCAGCTGTCAGAATGATTGTGCATAGATTGTGTATAAGATAATGTTCTGGTCTGACTCACCTCATACATCACGTAAGCATCGAATCACCTAAAAACACAAACACACACATTTAAATCTGTTCTTAATAATCACATGTAATAAAGTCAGTGAATATGTTACTTACTCTTTTTGCAGCTTGTATTATTGATACAACCAGCAGCAAATTTACAAACAGTAGTAATAATAGCTGTACAGCTATCGTCCAGGGGGACATCTGACTGGTTTCTGGAAATGGAAACAGAAGAAGTAAGATCGCGTGCACAACATACAGTTGATACAAAAGAGGAAGAAACAGAAACAGGGTAGAAAAAGGCAAAATCCAATTTTTTGAAACCCTTAAAGAACTTGACTCTGGAAAACACTGTTCACTAACCAGTGACGGTCACATAAAATCTCTTGTATGAAATCCCAAAACTGCTGCTGATCTGTAGTTTATAAAGTCCAGAGTCTGTGGTTCTGACATCAGTGATGCTGAGAGATCCTGTCTGATCCACCTGAAGTCTGTTTCTGAATCTCTCATCCTTGTTTCCTGGTATTGAGGTCTGATGTGTTTCTCTCTGGATCTTTTTAAAAACTGTTTCTTCATCATTAAACATCCAGAGCAGATCTGCAGCTTTCGGTATTTCACCGGGATTAATGCGTAGAGTCACAGAATCTCTTTCGATCGCTGACAGTCTCACAACACCATCAGCACCTACACAACACAACACAAACACAAACTGATATTCAAAACAATAAAATGGTAACACTTTACATTAAGGTTCACTTCATGAAGCATTTATTAATGTGTTCATTGTTGATTAATAAGTGATTTACATATGCATTACGAAGCAGTTATAACTGCATTAATAAAAAGGGGATTCTAACAAATTAAAGAAAACCAACTTAAAACCCTAAAGTGTTAGATCTGAAAACCTATAATGCAAATAACTTCAAGATAATAATGAATCTGCTTTCGAGTCAAATAAATAATGGATAAATACTTTGTACCCTGGTCTGTATGAATGCTGGATTCTGATGGCTGGAAGGTGCGCATTAAAATCCTCAAACACGTATAGCTCTAATTACATTTAAAATTAACTGTTAGATAAAAATAACACTTTAAACATCAATAAAAGCTTTAACTTGGGAAATAACCACGGTATATGTGGGATAATCCACGGCTAGCCATGCATTATAGGATTTTATTGCACGACGTGGAGGCTAAGAACCACCTGACGCAAAGCAGATTATCCCTTACTTATTAAGCATTTATAACATGTAAGTTACAACTGCTTCATAATGCATTTGTAGATGACTTATTTATCCTTAATGTACACATTTATAAATGCATAATCAAGGGAACATTAATGTAAAGTATCACCAGTAAAATAAATGAGACACACTCAGGTTTGATTTTTGTACATTGTTTCCATGAACAATTTAAAAACAGAATGTAAAACTGTAAGACTATATTCTCTTTCTGTGTTTTTCACATGTTGTACGTTTTCAAATAAACATCATCTCTGATTAACACCCAAAAAACTTGCTTACACACTGACATGCACTTTTATAAAGAATGACATTTACTGGTTTATTTTCTGCACTACAGACGGACATCAACACACATTCAACACGTCCATTAAAATACTCACCAGCCAGAAATACTGAAAGAGCAAAGATGAACAAATGATCCGTCATGTCTGAAGAGTCTTTGAAATGTGCGTTCACGGGAAGAAGACGCAACACCAAGTTTCAAAAAAGGAGGAATTAAGAATTAGGCTTTTCAAAGAAAGAGGAATTAGTGGCACTGCACCTCCGTCGGCCCTCTCTTCACCCACACTACTCATCCTTCTGGGCGAGGAGATGAAACAAGTGAGCTTGTTTCCAACACCTGGAAATTCACTCCTCTGTCTTTTCCTTCCAGCAACTCCTCATTTGAATATCAGGCAATCACCATGTGTTACGCCCCATGGCTCGAAAAGGACGTAACAAAAACGGGGACACACAAGAAAGTGCAAGAAATGTACAGAGTATTAACTCATTTGCCGCCAGCGTTTTTTAATATTTTCACCCAACTTGAATGGCTCTCAGTTAATGTTCTATAAAGAATATATGGACAAACAATATGTCTAATGAAAGAAGTCTCAGCTTTTAAACAAAAGAAACCGTATTCTTCTATCTTCATTTTTTTTCACTCCGTATATGAGGGTATTTTTCTTCAAAAATGTACTTTGTGTCCTTCGGTCGTGTCTTTTTGCCACGCCCTTTTGTTCTCCGCTATTCTCATCCCATTAGTGTTTGATTCCTGTCACCTGCCCGTCACCTTCCCTGTTTAATCATCCCTCGTTGGTGTTCCACTTTTTTAGCCCCAGTTCTCTCTGTCCTGTTTCGTTTTGTGTCGTCATCTTGCTACCGTGTGCTGGTCCTGTGAGTTTAACCTCTCGTCCAATTTTCCCTAGCCTTGTCTCGCCTACCGTATGGATGGTTGTTTTATCTTTGGACTTCCTTTGTTTTGTCCCTCCCCTGAGGGTAGTGTATGTTTTTAGTCTCATTTTTATGAATTTTCATAAATTCGTCTGAAATTCATGACACAGGGCTTTTGCGCACCTTTACTGAATAAAACGCCTTTTCAACACACTCAAGATCAACGTTAAAATACTGCTTATCTATAATACTGGGTCTTAAGTTAAAGACCCAAATCCTGAATTTCATTACTAAAATAACACGTGTGCTGCTGGTTGAGTTGTTAAGGCCTGCTATCGTTTTCAGGCCTACTAAAAGTTATTCAACATTTCTAAACCTTCTGTTCTCTTCTCTGTCCCCCTTCCGCCAATACCTTGCTGACTGCTGATGACACGATATTGCACTGCAGGAAGCTCTTCTTCAATAAACTGTATGCCATCTAGTGTTCATCTGAGGACAATGCAGGGAAATTAAACAGTTCCTGTTAAAAAAATCCATTCAAAAGGTCAGTGATTTCTTTGCCCTCATGTATTGGACAGTCTCACTGGACACACACGCTTATCTTTCTGTATGTTTTATGAGGACTTTCTACAAACGTAATGACTTTTACATTGCACAAACAGTTGGGCCTTCATTGGATGCTCGCACAAACATTTTAACATAATAAAATAAAGAAGTGGGTTTGGATAAAAGCGTCTGCCAAATTCATAAATGTAAGTGCATTTACATCATAGTGACGACTGACCACTAACAGACACACACAGATGATCTCAGTCTCAGGTTTTACACACAGCCATGAGAAACAAGCACAAAATCACACATGTGAAACCCACATCTCTCCGCCTCCTGTTCACTTTAGTCACGATAAGACAAGGAGACGTTTCTTTATGTGCTTTGAAACAGCATTAATGAAACACTTCTGTTGAGTTTTGGATTATTTTTGTGTATTTTTGAGTCGTTTAGAGAGTTTTATTTCACAGCATCACAACAGAAAATGCTTTACACATCTCTTGTGTTGTGCTTGTGGACTCTGAGCGGTAAGTTGACTTTATTTCTATATTTGCTTCTGTAATAATGTAGAGCGAGAACAACACATCACATATTAGTTTCAGACTAAACGTAAAAACACATGTTTCAAAAAATTCAAGCAGAAATCTCAAACTAATGCAAGAGTCCTCCATCAAATTAACATCACAAACACAGACGACCTCTGACACAAAACAAGCTCTTGAACTGGACTTTGATTCGTGTTCTTTAGAGAAAGTGATGAAAGTTGCTTTTGAAGGTTCTGAGTGTGGATTTGTGCTCACAGAAGGAGTTCAATTTCTTTTTTAATAGCGACCTCATGATCCTGATGAAACTTCAACATGTTCTGAACCTGCAGCACTTTTATTATAAGACGATGTTTTAAAAATCTCATTTCACGCTGTGGATTTAATTTCACAGTTCATTTTACAGCATGTTGAGTTGAGAACATCACACGTTTCAAACGCTTGCGTACAATTTCCTCTTCTCTTTACACTTACATCTACATCTACACAACCACAAACACAAACAACATGCAAACATTCACACATCTCTTGCAGAAGCAAACACTTCTTCAACAACTACTGGTGGTGTAACGTCTGAAGGGTGAGCGTGTTCATGTGGGCCCGGGTGGAGCGAGGCCTTCATCTGTAAAGCCCACATCATCAAGACTCACGACTTTAAAATAACAAGTATAGATAAAAAAATATTGATTGACTATTAATAGAATTATGATGTGTGTTATTTCATGTGTTCATTTGTTATTTTTGGTGATGGTGGTCTACTGGCTTCAGCTCAGACTCAATGAAAGCCAAAGCAAACCAAAGTGAGACGAACGCCATCTGTCATCATCTTCTTCCTCTCACACCTTTAACTCGTTCTTCATCGTTGACTTCATTTGTCTTTGGTCCGTGTTGTGTTTCAATCAAACATCTTTTCAGTGGTCTCGGTCTACTTGTCTGATTTGCACCAGGGTTCAGATGACAGCGTTCACTTTCACTCATATAAACTGTGTTTATAGAGAAGAGTTTTGCTTTACGATTGTAAAATGAGTGTAAAACAGGAAATGATGATGACTTACTAAGTGAGTTTAAAGCACTTATAGCAGCAGTTTCACGGACAGGGTTTAAGGTTAATCCCAGACTAACTTAAATGATAGAAATGTCTTGATTTAAATCAACATGCGCTGACACTTCTGTAAATATATCAATACCATTGTGATGTCTCAAGATGCCCAGTAATGTTTTTTGTAAAGTTGTTTTTTAAAAACAACTTAAATATCCTCATTTGAACTGAGGTCTAGTCCTGATTTAAACTAATCCCTGTCCGGGAAACCACCACTTAATGTGTAATTGATCATAAAACTCATCGTGTGAATGTGTTTGTGTTGTTCAGGTGTGTTTGGTGATGAAGTGAAGTCAGTGTCAGTGATGGAGGGACATTCTGTTACTCTACACACTGATGTCACTCACATACAGACACATGATGATTCTGTAGAGTGGAGGTTTGGAGAAAAGGGTCATGTCATCGCCAGAATCAAGAGATCAGTCAATAGTAATCCCACATATAACGAGACTGAGATATTCAGAGACAGACTGAAGATGAACAATCAGACTGGAGATCTCACCATCACACACATCACATCTCAACATTCTGGACTTTATCAACTAAAAATGAAAATTGGAAAATATCAGACACTCAAGAGTTTCATTCTCAGTGTTTATTGTGAGTAGAGTTTTACTGCATAATTTGAACATATTTTTCTCGGTTGAGTTTGTAAATTAAATCTGTTCTTTCTCACCTCATGAGACGGTTAGTCCCAGTCCTTGATTCTGATCTGTATTGTTTGGTGACCATTTTATAAAAGCAGTTAAAGTGCAAGAGTCTAGCGCTCATGAATAAATCACTCCACTTGGAGTCGTGCCGGCCTAACAACACCCTTCAGCTGTGAGTTATTCACAATAATTATTATTGTTGACTTATTTCATCACATCATAATCCACGTTGACTTTTTTAGTCTTGACAATCACAATGAAGTCTCACAGTTACAGATAAAGCATCAGTTTTATTAACTGTTGATCTTTTTATATTTCTGTGATTCTCTAATATCTTTCAGCTCCCACTGCTGTCAGTATCAGTGAATCTACACAAACTCCATCATCATCATCTTCATCATCAGAGAGTTCAGGTGTGTCAGATAAACACATGTTCATATTTACAAGTGTGATATTTACTTTTGAAAAACCTTCATGAACAACATATCTAATCTACTTCATATATATTCCCAGTGACAAGATGATAAAGTTGAGTTTTCTCTGAATGAACTGAACTGTGAATCATTCCAGCAGGAGCAACACACTCATTATTTAATATAGTTGTGTTGCTGTTGTTTGATCTGCAGAAAACACACAAACACACATCGACAAGAAACTTTAAACTACTCATAAATATTTGTTTCTTCAAGTGACCTGCAGCTGAAACATCTGTTCAAATAATTGTCTTTTTATCGTTGTGTAATTGATTTCTAATGAAGTGTTGTGTTGTGTTTTGTCATTATTGTTACAGGTCAGACTTTCTGTGTGAAGATGACTTCAAGTCCACACAACTAACACATCAGGTACAGTGATGATGGTCTGTTTCTGTGATTTCCAGCAGTGAGTGTGTAGTCATCTATATTCATAAGAGCACTAGATGTGTGTTATCTGCTCTTCTGATGGGTTTATAGCAGACAACATCAATACACAACTATTGTGCGGCTACACTAGACAGTGACACAGAACTATCTGAAGTCTCCATGAATCACAAGACTCGCGGAAATGTTGATCTTCTGTTGTCTCTCTCTCTCTCTCTCTCTCTCTCTTTCAGCTCTGCTCTTTTATCTGCTGTTAAATGCATCTCACATCCCATCATTCAGTTTTTCTCTTTTGTGTTTTCTTACAGGAGTCTGAAATGACAGAGGTGCTTTACACACATTACAGCATTAAATAGGACCAAACTCCTCTGTTACCTGACCAATGATGTGTTGACCACAGCAAGAGTTTCATTTCATTTCAGTTTCATGTCATTTAGTGAGTTTGTGACACTGAAGTGAATTGTTGTTGTGCTTTTAATACTGAAATTCACCTTTAACCACATTTGGTCTGTTTTTTAAAACTCATCATCACACGGCCTTTCTATTTCATTTCATTTATAACATTACAAACAGTTGTGTATTTAGTTTCCATGAAAGATTATATCTGTCACAAAGTCATGTGATTCATTCTGTGGATCTTTATTCTTTTATAATTCTGTAGATCTGTGTCAACAGTGATGTCTTTGTAATTGTGACCTCTAGTGGTGAGATGATGAAACTGCAGTTGACTGTATTGATTAATGTTGATTTTATTACACTGCAGTATCGTTCATGTGAATAAAAACTATAACACAATTGATTTCATTGTGCATCTGTGTTTATGATTAAATCTCTGTAGTTGTTGTGCAAAAATAAGATTCTTCCTCCTGATGTTGATCTGTAGATGAAGTAAGTCAGTACAGTAAATAAACTAATAAAACATTTAATACAAATTAAAACAAATAGAAATAAAGATTATATAAAAGGTGTTTGTTGTATACATATTTAATACACGAAATAATGTTGTCTAACTGGTGACAGAGACATGAGGGGGCGTGGCTTTACACAGCAGCGGGCACGAGATCTGGGCGGGGAATTCCAAAAGGGGAGTGGCCTCACCCCAATGCGTCTGTCTGACAAGCTACTTACGTCTCAATGACTGACAAACTGGTTTTCATGCAAAGAGAATAATGTTTGTCACCTCTAAGATAAATCTTCACACAAACCTGTTGACACAGTAAATATTAAAAACAAAACTTGATTTGTGATATTTCCCAGCATGCTTTGCTTTGTCTTGTTTCGTTTCAGTATATAGAAACACTTGTTAGTGATGAATGTTCATTTATCTTTGAGATTTAGAGAGTTTGTGATGCTTAGTGTTCTCCATTGTTCAGAAGTAATAGTGACATTAAAAATGTAAACTTCTGAGCTCTGTTAAATAAATATCTTCAAGGGGACCAAAACATGTATGTCATGCTTACTCATTTTTTTTACTGATGTCACTAAATGAAAATCAGAAATTTTAACGTAGGCCTATAAAAATCATGCGTTTGACATAAATTGTCACGTGGAGAGAACACAATTGCAGGCGGCGTTTGCAGACACAAAGACTTTAATTAAAATAATAAGAAAAACACCCACGATGAGGAAAACTTTACTGATGCAGTTTAAAAAACAAAGACTTCCTACGAGGGGCGAAAACCAAGTGTGCAAACGTAAGTGTGTTTACATCAAGCCCGGATTGGCTAATCGGGAGCACCGGGATAATTCCCGGTGGGCCGGTCCGTTTTTTTGGCCGCGAGGGCCGGTGTTGTCATGGCACGATTGAAATGTGGATGCTGCTGTCCCTAGGCTGCCTGGACTCACAGCAGCCCTAATCTTGTTATTTAATATTTTTTCGCAGCCCCACTCAGAGTGCAGCCTGCAGGTTAATGATGACGTTTCTATCTTTTGACTCCCTGGCCCCGCCCCCGACAGCGGCACTGCAAGTTGCTCAAAATAAAAAAACGTCAGAAATAAAAATGTATAACAGAAAGCGCAAAGGCCAGAATACAAAAAAGAAAGTTCTGGAAACTGACGCGGCCAAATTTTCTAAGCCGACCACATTTTTTCCCAAAACAAATGAAGATGACGAGACGTCCGGTGAGCTAACGTTAAGGTAGTTAGGAATAGGAGGACTGCAAGATGCTAGCGGCCGTGCCAACAAAGTTGTCTGCAAACCACCGTTAATGTATCAAACTTTTTCTTGTGGCTCTTCAGCAGCAGCCGCCTCTAGTCCAATTTAATGATAATAGTGATGAAGAGTCAGGCCCAGTAACATTATCAAGCTCCAGTCGTGAGCCCAATACACCGGAATGGGTAGGATTATCATTCAGAAGAATTAGTAATGAAGAGCCCTGAAATATGCCCTGAGCTAATTAATGATATATGTGGTAACAGAAATACATGTTTAAAATTGTATTTAGTGTCAGAAACAGAGCCAGGACCCAGTTGTATCATGCCAGAGACTCTCACTGTGAAAGACACAGCAGGTAAGCTGTTGTTGTACCACATTCACAGTGTGTGTGAATAAGCAAACATCATCACTGCAAAAAATGCTTTTCTTACTTATTATTTTTGTCTTGTTTCCAGTTCAAATATCTAAATATTCTTAATTCAAGATACATTTACTAAACAAGTGAAATGGCATAAGAAACAATGTCTTGTTTTCTGAAAAAACACCTAAAAATGTTTTTGCTTCAAACAAGCCAAATCTAAATTCAAAAGGAAACAATTATTTTTCCTCCCCATTGGCAGATAGCCTAATGTAGGCTAACATGTTTCAAGCAAAAAAAACACTTAATTTTGAGTTTTTTTTTTTCAGAAAACAAGACATAATTTCTTATGCCATTTTACTTGTTTTGTAAATGTATCTTGATTTAAGATTTTTTTAATATTTGGAATGGAAACGAGACAAAAATACTAAGTAAGAAAAGCATTTTTTTGCTGTGATCACATTAGTTGCAATATAACAACTCTCTATGCCCAAGTGTTACTAGTGACCTATTATGTTTTTAATCAAACGATACAAACCCCACAATTGAAAGGGAATAGAATAAACCGTAGAAACCGTATTTTCATTGAATTGGAATTTATGATATTTTTTAAAAATACCATGAATTAAAAGGCTGTAGAGAACAGTGCGCTATTTCAGACTTGTATTCTGAGGTTTAAATTATCATTATTTTAATATAGTCAGTCGTAAACTAAAGTGGGCCGGTCTAAGGCATGAAACTCCAGGGCTGAAAATGATTCCCAATCCGGCCCTGGTTTACATCATAGTGACGACTGACCACTAACAGACACACACAGATGATCTCAGTCTCAGGTTTTACACACAGCCATGAGACACACACAAAATCACACATTTGAAAACCACATCTCTCCGCCTCCTGTTCACTTTAGTCACGATAAGACAAGGAGACGTTTCTTTATGTGCTTTGAAACAGCATTAATGAAACACTTCTGTTGAGTTTTGGATTATTTTTGTGTATTTTTAGTCTTTTAGAGAGTTTTATTTCACAGCATCACAACAGAAAATGCTTTACACATCTCTTGTGTTGTGCTTGTGCACTCTGAGCGGTAAGTTGACTTTATTTCTATATTTGCTTCTGTAATAATGTAGCCCGAGAACAACACATCACATATAATTTTCAGACTAAACGTAAAAACACGTTTCAAAAAATTCAAGCGGATATCTCAAACTAATGCAAGAGTCCTCCATCAAGTTCACATCACAAACACAGACGACCTCTGACACAAAACAAGCTCTTGAACTGGACTTTGATTCGTGTTCTTTAGAGAAAGTGATGAAAACCAAAAGCTCTGAAGGTTCTTCTGAAAGTTGCTTTTGAAGGTTCTGAGTGTGGATTTGTGCTCACAGAAGAAGTTCAATTTCTTTTTTAATAGCGACCTCATGATCCTGATGAAACTTCAACATGTTCTTATGAACTCTATCAACTTCTTCACCTGAATGAACAATAATAACTAGACAAACCGCATGAACAGATCAGTCAAAGTCTTTCTATGTTTCTCGTCATATCACTTTAAAAACAACACATCGCTCTTTTCTGAACCTGCAGCACTTTTATTAGACGATGTTTTAAAAATCTCATTTCACGGTTCATTTTACAGCATGAGTTAAGAACATCACACGTTTTGAACACTTGCATACAATTTCCTCTTCTCTTTAGACTTACGTCTACACAACCACAAACAACATGCAAACATTCACACATCTCTTGCAGAAGCAAACACTTCTTCAACAACTACTGGTGGTGTAACGTCTGAAGGGTGAGCGTGTTCATGTGGGCCCGGATGGAGCGAGGCCTTCATGTGTAAAGCTCACATCATCAAGACACACAACTTTAAAATAAAAGATATTGATAAAAAAATATCGATTGACTATTAATAGTCTTATGATGTGTGTTATTTATTGTGTTCATTTGTTATTTTTGGTGATGGTGGTCTAGTGGCTTAAGCTCAGACTCAATGAAAGTCCAAGCAAACCAAAGTGAGACGAACGCCATCTGTGATTGTTTCTCGTCCTCTTCTTCCTCTCACACCTTTAACTCGTTCTTCATCGTTGACTTCATTTGGCTTTGGTCCGTGTTGTGTTTCAATCAAACATCTTTTCAGTGGTCTCGGTCTACTTGTTTGTTGTGCACCAGGGTTCAGATGACAGCGTTCACTTTCACTCATATAAACTGTGTTTATAGAGAGTTTTGCTTTACGATTGTAAAATGAGTGTAACACAGAAAATGATGATGAAAGTGAGTTTAAAGCACTTATAGCAGCGGTTTCCTGGACAGGGTTTAAGGTTAATCCCAGACTAACTTAAATGATAGAAATGTCTTGATTTAAATCAACAAGCACTGACACATCTGTAAATATATCCATACCATTGTGATGTCTCAAGATGCCTAGTAATGTTTTTTGTAAAGTTGTTTTTTAGAAACAACTTAAATATCCTCATTTCAACTAAGGTCTAGTCCTGATTTAAACTAATCCCTGTCCGGGAAACCACCACTTAATGTGTAATTGATCATAAAACTCATCGTGTGTTTGTGTTTGTGTTGTTCAGGTGTGTTTGGTGATGAAGTGAAGTCAGTGTCAGTGATGGAGGGACATTCTGTTACTCTACACACTCATCTCACTCACTTACAGACAGATGATACGATAGAGTGGAGGTTTGGAGTAAACGGTCTTATCATCGCCAGAATCAAGAGATCAGTCAATATTAATCCCACATATAATGAGACTATAGAGATATTCAGAGACAAACTGAACATGAACAATCAGACTGGAGATCTCACCATCACACACATCACATCTCAACACTCTGGACTTTATCATCTAAAAATAAAAATAGGAACTTATCGGACAGCCAAGAGTTTCATTCTCAGTGTTTATTGTGAGTAGAGTTTTACTGCATAATTTGAACATATTTTTCTGGGTTGAGTTTGTAAATTAAATCTGTAATTTCTCACCTCATGAGACGGTTAGTCCCAGTCCTTGATTCTGATCTGTATTGTTTGGTGACCATTTTATAAAAGCAGTTAAAGTACAAGAGTCTAGCGCTCATGAATAAATCACTCCACTTGGAGTCGTGCCGGCCTAACAACACCCTTCAGCTGTGAGTTATTCACGATAAATATTATTGTTGATTTATTTCATCACATCATAATCCACGTTGACTCTTTTAGTCTTGACAATCACAATGATGTCTCACAGTGACAGATAAAGCATCAGTTTTATTAACTGTTGATCTATTTATATTTCTGTGATTCTCTAATATCTTTCAGCTCCCACTGCTGTCAGTATCAGTGAATCTACACAAACTCCATCATCATCATCTTCATCATCATCATCAGAGAGTTCAGGTGTGACAGATAAACACATGTTCATATTTACAAGTGTGATATTTACTTTTGAAAAACCTTCATGAACAAGATATCTAATCTACTTCATATATATTCCCAGTGACAAGATGATAAAGTTGAGTTTTCTCTGAATGAACTGAACTGTGAATCATTCCAGCAGGAGGAACACACTCATTATTTAATATAGTTGTGTTGCTGTTGTTTGATCTGCAGAAAACACACAAACACACATCGACAAGGACATTTGAACTACTCATAAATATTTGTTTCTTCAAGTGACCTGCAGCTGAAACATCTGTTCAAATAATTGTGTTTTGATCATTGTGTAATTGATTTCTAATGAAGTGTTGTGTTGTTTTCGGTCATTATTGTTACAGGTCAGACCTTCTGTGTGAAGATGAGTTCAAGTCCACACCACAACAAACCATCAGGTACAGTGATGATGGTCTGTTTCTGTGATTTCCAGCAGTGAGTGTGTAGTCATCTATATTCATAAGAGCATGGGCGTAGGTTTAGGGGGGGACGCTAGGTACTAGTCCCACTCAATATTTTGAGATGACAAATTTGTCCCCACCAATATTTAGCTCCTTTGAACTGATATTTGGATCTTTGCGCTGCTATTGGATCGATTCAAAGGCCAGGACACGACAGAACAAGAACCAAGCCGTAATTTGATTGGCGGCGGGTGTATCTGACAGGCTACACGCGCGGGCCGGGACTACTTTGTGCTTGAACTGGCAGCGAGCGAGCAGTTTGGTTTTTGTGCGTGTTGACGACGCCGACGGAAAGTTACCAGGGCCAGAGTAAAACATTTTTTAAATTCCGGTTTTGCCCCATTTTTGTACTTTGTAGATCAGCTATGCCACCCAAGAAGAGAAAGGGGACATACGAGCTTTTTCATAAAGCATGAGTGAAGTGTAAGTAGGAAAAACTAAACTAGCCACCAAATAAACTAGCAGTAGTAGTGACTGACCAGGCTTTCAAATGCAGATTCTACTGTGGAAAATATAGTATAACTGGTGATAGTATGTGTTACCGAGGATGATAGAAGGCTACGTTAGCAAGTCACTGAATGTTAATTAAACTACCTTAACTTAGAATCTTGCAGTCAACATAAACAGTGGATCTGAGACCTTTTTCGTTTCTACATTCTGTTTATGTATTTGTGAGTGCAGCCTACCCTACATGCAGAGAAATAAAAGGGAAATCACCCACAGTTTCATGAAGGACTGTCATTGCTAGACACATGTGCTGGAAAAACGTGTTGGCAATGTTAAAAAGGCAAAAGTTAACACTGTTGGTTATTCAAATATAATGAATCATTATTTGATTGATAATATCCAAATAAAACTAATGGTATAAACATGATGTACAGAGTGTGTAACCGAACGAACCACACCTGCTCCAGGCGGGCATCGATTCGGGTCGGCCCAGCATAGGAGTCTGGCGCTCTAGCGATGAGACTAATACCGCAGTCTTTAGTGTCTGTCGCAAGAGAGTCGTTGAGGCCGCGGAGTGAGGTTCACATACTGCACAGCACTTCACTGGCTTGCCTCCGTTACACATGCATACTATGATACGTGTGTATTTTATTCATTAGTTCATTTAATTACATAAAGGAAACTCAGACATCTTGTGAAGATGTCATAGAGCATGTTGAGGAAGAAGTAGCTGGACCTTCAGGGCTTAAGGTAAAGTCTTTATGAACTATCAATTATTAAAGCGTGATTAAAGGAAATTGTAAGTTTAAATAGGCTACTAACGTACATAGTAAATTATGTTTGTTTGTTAATAAACGTTTGGTTGTTCAGCATTACACAGTCTCAGGTTTTTATTTTTTGAGAATGCTTTTGAGATTATACAGTTATATAGCTCTTTAGGGACACTACACCGGATGGTGTATCAGGCTCAGGATACAATACAATGAGATGAAGTAGATTCACTTCTGTATTGTGATATCTATATTTGCCAACGTCTGAAATATAAAAGGAAACCGCCATTAAAGCACTGGTATCTTACAACAAAAGAATTCCAGGGGGGGGATGTCCCCACCAAAGCTGAGAACAAACCTACGCCCATGCATAAGAGCACCTAGATGTGTGTTATCTGCTCTTCTGATGGGTTATAGCAGACAACATCAATACACAACTATATTGCGGCTACACTAGACAGTGAGACAGAAACTATCTGAAGTCTCCATGATCACAAGACACGCGGAAATGTTGAACTTCTGTGTCTCTCTCTCTCTCTCTCTCTCTCTCTCTCTCTCTGTCTCTCTCTCTCTCTTTCAGCTCTGCTCTTTTATCTGCTGTTAAATGCATCTCAAATCCCATCATTCAGTTTT
>CM017906.1:2072892-2141923 GCA_008369825.1 Triplophysa tibetana | reverse complement strand
ATATGATGATGGGGATACTACAAACACCATCAGTTAAACTAGGAACTATAGTGAGAAAAATGTACATTTGTGGTTACTGTGGATTTACAGCCAATGTTAAACTATAGCAAATGGTTTCTTTTTATTTCAAATGCAAGTACTAAGCATTAAAGTAACTTATAATAACATTGTCACATCTGCTTCTAGTTGTTTTCAGACTCCCCGAGCCCTAAACTAAAGAACTTTGTAGAGACCTCATGACTTAACATAAACGTTAAAAAAATAACCATAAGGATTTAATTCTAGATAAACTCACATAATAAATAAGTGACACTAACAATAGAAATGCAGTCATAACAAAAACAGAAATCGTTAGAAAAATGTCTGTCATAGAAATGATGAAGAGATAGTGTAGTGTAGGGTTTTTACAGAGGAAATAAAAGAAAAGCTTCAAGTAAAGGCAACTTCTTATTTACTTTGTTATAATGTATTATAAATGTTTTTATGTATTAAACACAATGCATTTGAGTTGGGAATTTATCCTAAAACTAAGGAAAACACATTATAATATTATCAGGTGATCTGTAGTTGTCGAGGACTCATTCATGAGACCTTAGTATTGACTATAGTGTTTGAAATCAACATTTTCACCCATTTTGTATTCAGTGACAATATGCTAGTAGTGTTGAAAGTCTTCGTTTCATATGTGTTATATGCGTCACCTCTTTATTTTCTCCACCATTGCTCTGTAAGAAAACACAGACGGAATAAATCATGTGATCTCACATCTTCAGATGGAACTGTAAACTGCATAAATGACACCGTATAAAAATGTGGTACAATATGCACCAACCTGATATTTCTAAACAATATGGTAAATCAGTTTAAACTAGTGGTGGGCCGTTATTGGTGTTAACGTGGTGTGTTAACGTGAGACTCTTATCGCGCGATAAAAAAAATGTCGCCGTTAATCTATTCTCAAAGTTGGGTTGGGAGCTGGGTCTATACTACGCAAGCTATGATGACTTTCACCTTGATATTTTAGCGCGGATGTATACATAGCTTAATTGCACTTAGGGGGCGAGAACGATATTTTTCAACTCGCGTGATTCGCGTCATTCGCGCCGCCTCATCATCTCACAACCAGGGCTTCATTCGCGCCGCAAGTAGGTCTATCGCCCTTTGCATTGAGTTAACATGTAAATCACTCGCGCTTGAGGCGCCATTCGCGTTTGGTGTGAACACAACATAACGTTACTGTGAAATTACAACATCAAACGTGACGTGCTATCATGGATGCAGCTATGAAGCCGCCGGGTTTGCTTCAGGGAAAATGTATTTTTAAGAAGCTTCCCAATAAAAACCTCGACAAGACTAAGGTTGTTTGCACCTTGTTCAATGTGGAATTGGTTTTACTGTACGGAATTGGTTTACATACAGCTGGTTTAAAAAAAAAACTTTCTCTCAACAGGTAGTGGTCTAGCTTTAGTTGAAACCAGTAACTTTGTATTGGCACCTAATGTATATGGCTCCTGTATGACATATCGCTTGTTGCTTCCTAACTCTTGTACGTCGCTTGGATAAAAGCGTCTGCTAAATGACTAAATGTCAATGTAAATGTACTGTAGGAGCTCTTCCAGTCTCAAGTACCACCTAAACGCAAAGCATCCCTTAGCTAATGCGGAAGTAAACACAAGTACATCTTATTGTACATAATTAATTTTCATCACAAATGATCATATAGTAGAACAGCTTTCTCAAGCAGTTGTGATGCATTTTGGAAACGAGATGAGTCCCTGGTCTAAAGCGCCACCTGGCTTGAGAAACCCATTCTCAAAGACTTACTTTTACTCATTATTTGGTAGCACACATATTCTGAATGCCTTCGGCAGATTCAAAAGAGCCATTTTAATCTAGATTAATCTAGATTAAAAAAATGAATCTATGCCCACCACTAGTTTAAACATCCCACAATCCCCATGCTAATTCACATCTACAGAAATAAGATTATTGATCTGAATTATTGATTGAATCTTACACTATGATACTTGAACCCATGTGACAAAAGGCCCTATAGAGGGGTGCAGAGATGACGTGTTTTTGTATGCAACCCCGTTAGCGAGTTAGCATTTTAGCACTTCTGGTTCCATCAGCCCAAAGTCTATGGGTTTTTTTAATGGGTCTTTGAATAACAAAACATCTAAAAATAACAAAAGTTGTAGCATATAGCACATCGCTAACAAATGCTGCTGTTTTCACTCGGCGTTAATAGCATCCATATTTTTATTCTGTAAATTAGATATAAATATACTGAATGAAAATAATAATGAAAACGATGACATTAAATTGCATTTCATCGGATAATTTACTCGTCTGGCTGTGTCATATATGAGATAATATACATCCAGTCAGACTGTACATGATCTCTTACGTAAGATACTGTTGTGGTCTGACTCACCTCATGTATTAAAGCATTTCAGCACCTAAAAAACAAACAAACAAACACTTTTGTCAGCAGTGCTGTAAATAAACACACATGTAAATCAGTTCTTTAAAACACATGTTACTTACGTTTCCTGCAACGCATGTATATTACCAATGACATCACCAGGAGCAGTAGCAGGACCACACCTAATATTGGACCAGTTATCATCCAGTGTGACCTCTGATCTTTAACTAAACAGAAATATGAGAGTTATTAGTGTGACTGCTATCAACACAAGACACAGATCCTCATCTACTACATGTTTCCAGAATTAAGTCATTCTAGACATGTGTATTATGAACCTAGTGATCAACCACTCACAGGAAAAAGAAGATATTTATCAGGAGTAATTCCGTACAAAGAGGACACATTAGTTTAACTTGTTCTTCACATTTGATCACATGTGCAACCCATGGTGATTTGTTTTCCACATGTGATGGCATGGGTAAGCCGTGGAGGCCATTGAAAAGATGGTCAGAAAGTTTAATTTCAAATATGCGAGAGGTCAGACTGATCTTCAGGTGCTCCTCAAAAGAAGCAGAGATGAACCGACTCGAGCTTGTTCAACAAACGGCAGCGAGAAGCAAAGACCTGCTACGAGAAACCAAAGAGACATGTGTTTCAGGGAAAGAGGAAGAAGTCGCTACACTGAAGCGTTCAGAGGATCTACAGCACCACCACAAGAGGAAGACGTGGAAACAGATGGAGAGACGTCTGATGAAACTGAACCAGATTACATCAACAGAGCAGTGAAAAGCTGTTACATTGAAGCCACAACTCACCAAGATGACGGACGTTTTTTTTAAAGGGGGGAAAGAAAGCTGAAAAAAACCAGACATCTCACACCCAATGAAAACTCAATCCATCTCTGCGGCAAAATATGCAGAATGACGAAAAGAGGAACAAGGTAGAAGCCGGAGAACAACAAGAATGAAAGTTGGAGTTGGACACCAAGACAGAGAAAGTGTGGACAAAAAACTTTTTTTTCGGAATGGATGTACATTTGTGGGATATCTCAGGGGTTGTTACGATCCCACCGCATGTTTGAGTATGCAGCATCAGGTACGTGGGAAAATCAACTTTAGGTAAAGAAGAACTGGGGAAGGACAGGAAACCGTGGTGGAAAAACGAAGTTTCCAACATTTTCAAAGGGAAGAATAGAGACGTGTTTGAGATGATCTGGTAGAATGACAGAGGATTCATGACGATGGAAACGATCGGGGAGTTTGTAAAATATTTTTAAATGTAATCATAGTTAACAATTCTTCTCGCAGGTTTACACGTGTATGCTTTCAAGGTCAAAATGTACCAAAACTTCAGCGAAAGTTCATGTGTTACACTAGGCGGCCGGCTAAAAATAATAGTCTTGTGACTAACAAGGTGAAGTATCAGTTGATTTTTTTAAGTAATAGAAGAGAGGGGCTGGTGAAATCAAGTGTAGGGTCATTTCTGGCAGGTCACTTTAGTGAAGCTTGTGTTAGCCGATCCCATCAGGTGCAGCTAATCTACGCTAACCTATAGTCAGACAAACACTACTAGACTGCCGCCTATTCATAGGGGTCATATGGCGCGAATACGTGTTTTTCTGTGTCTTTGGTGTGTTATTAGTTGCCCATGTATTAGACATGTAAAATTGCTAAAATGTAAGTCTAGAGAAAAAAGATGCATTCTATGCGAATGCTCACCCAGACCTGCCTGAAACGCCTCGTGTAACCACACCCCACAAAGTAACATCAGTTCGCGGTATGATTTGACTGATGTTGTGTATAGAAGCTTTCCTGTAGCTCAGTGGTAAGAGCATTGCGTCAACAATGCAAGATGTGGGTTCGATCCAAGGGGATTGCAAATACCTATGTATAAATATATAGGACATTGCAATACAAGCGGCTTTGGATAAAAGCGTCTACCAAATGTAGATGTAAATGTGTTCCCACCAAACGTGAATGAAGCGTGATTTACACCATAAGTCAATGCAATAGGCCAGGGCTTCTCAAAGTCAACTTTCAAAGGTCCAAATCTGAATTCACGAGATTGTCAAAGGTCCAGACAATTGGTTGTTTGAAAATTTATTAAAGTTTTTAATACACAACTTTTTATAGTTAATTAACATTACTTTTTTGCAAAAAATAAAGAGCATTTTGCATTTAAAATTGCATCAAAACCTCTGCATCAGAGAATGGCTTCTTATTTTTGCCTAGGACCCAGGCCACTCGAAAGGATGCTTCTGTAGCTCTCTCCTGCTGTGTCAGAGCACTCACAAGCAACTTATTTGTTGATTCATATGAAGACCTTCGCTGTCGTAGTTTTGTTGTCCTCACCTCTGTGTTGTGTGGATACTGCTGTCCAAAATATCTGTGTTTTGTTTCATAGTGCCATTTGACATTTCCACTTTTTATAATTCCAACTGTTTCCTTAAAAATTTAAACAGAACGGCTTTGTGCTAGAATGGGGCAAAATGAATCCGTAACTCTCTGTCCAGTCATCTTTAAAAGCTCTGTTTTCTTCGTCAACTTTTTTTTTTAGTAACGGACATCCTCACCTATGACGGCGCTTTAGTGGCACGTAAAAAAAAAAAGATTTCGAGAATGAAGTCGAAGTGTTTCGAGAATAAAGTCGAAATGTTTCGAGAATAAAGTTTCGGCCAATCGCACAGATCGCGCGACTTGAAAAATATGAAGTTTGGAAACTTAGGAAAATTTGCTCCGCGTTAACCAATCAGGAGCTTGCTCTAGTAGTGATGTGATTATAACGTAGCGCAGAGCTGAGGCAGAAATCCGAAACAACAATGGAGGACAAAATCATGGTCGCTGTATGTGGATACCTGGAGCTGAACGATACATCTTACTTTTATCGAAAGGATTTTGCTTGGAAGAAATTGAGTGAAGAGGTCGAACAATCTAGTCAAACGTGGTCAAATGAATTCTTTTAATAAACGAAAAACAATCCTATCCAATGATAAAGTGTTCTCCGTGCTAACTTCTTTCTTTTGCGATGTCTGTGATTAGCACGCAGAAGCAACGCATACTTAATGTCTGCTAATGTTCGATTCATGACCAGATGACTCATTTGAACCAACTCATTTAAATGAACTGATGTGAAACACTGATCTCCGAGGACTCACTATATGAATCCATCAAATCAGTCACTCAAAACACCTCAGAACGGCTGTTTAGCAACAGCGGGAGGTAAGATGTAGTCTATATAATCCCCCCGTATTTACAGTTTATTTATATGACAATATGTGGAAAATAACCTAAAAAATCATTAGACAGAAGACAGGTGAAACCAGAAGTTGTTGTCAGTAATGGAACTGTATGTGGTCAAAATAATGATGTTAGTTTACCATATAAACTGATTCTTTCTTTTGGGTTTTGATGATTCTCTGCCATTGGTTTTTATTAACAGATCTAGCCTGTTCCATCTTTAGCAGTTTAGCACACATGAAAAACTAGCGTTGACAGTATAACTCTACATTATTGGACCATTATGGAGAAAACTATACAATCGTCAGGTAATTTTTTTTTATTATTTTAATCATGATTTACTCACCATTGAGAGTAACATTGAATCTCTTGTCTGAAATCCCAGATCTCCTGCTAATCTCTAGACGATATTCTCCAGTGTTTGTACTTCTGACGTCACTGATCGTGAGAGATCCGGTCTGATGATCCAGCTTCAGTTTGTTTCTGAACTGCTCGACATCTTTGTTTCCAGGTACAGAACTCTTGTTGCTTTCCAGGTCAATCTCTGCAATGGTTGTTTTACCACCATTGAAAAACCACAACAGTTCATAAGCTCCCTGTATTTCATCTGTTTTAACGTGTAGTGTGACAGATTCTCCCTCTTCCACTGACAACGAAACGTCATCAGCACCAAACACACCTGAAGAACACAAACACAAACTCTTATATACAACTGCAGGGCTAGACATGACATGAATCAATGCAGCATTGCCATTTTCATGATATAAAATCACTTGAAGGCTTCCTTCGCTCAAAAGTAGTTTGTTTACGATGCTAAGGGTGCGTAGTGATACACAGAGATGCAGGGACGGAAACTAACCATTTTATAACATAGGCTATAGCTGTGTCTCGCTTCGGAGGCCCCCTTGTAATGAGACCTACTGTCACTTGAATTCAGAGGACACATGAGATGTTTCCTTCGATGCTAGACATAACCCACAATTCTTTGGGTCGGCCAACGTCTGTTGTTTGAATAAACGATCGCCGCTGCACCTTCAATCAAATATGTGGAGCTAAAATGTGAACAGTTTACAAATTTGTGTCACGTTTTTTTTATCTTAGCAAGAAGGTGTTGTAACGTTAAACAGGTTTACAAGTGTTTAGTGATTTTTAAACGTTTTGATACAGTAAGGCAGAAAATGGTACGTAACTCTTTTGGCATTGTTTAGGGTATAAATTACCAACTTTTTACCTCTTAAAATAATGTAGGGATTATTTTAATTAATTTGACAGGTGTGCGAGGTCAACGTGTTGTCATAAAAACGTGGTACTTCCGGTTTTATTTCTGCCAGTATGTCCTCCGAACTAATTAAGTTGATGGTCCTCCTTATACCGCATCCTTACGAAACAACTTATATTTCTCTTTCTCTCTGTTGATTTCTGCTACCTATCAGCTAAAAACACTCGCATTTTTTACTAGTAAAAGCACGATTCATTTACGTAGGGCATGTTGTTTTGAAAACGAAACCGAAACAATGTACAATATCTGGCTGGCTGTTTATCTGAAATAAAAATAAAGATAAATCATGACTCTGGGCGGTGTTCTGACATTTGGTCGCATTAAATTGTGCTCACCTGACACCAACTTCAGGTTTGGATAGTCTTATAGTTAGCACTAGCTTAGCGGGCAGCCAAATCGAAGAAACATCGCACCCAAAACCTCTGATAAACACTCACGATACCTGCTTACACGCCAACAAACTCTTTTACGATTATTACATTTATTAAACTTTTTGTAACTGGTTTCTGTTGCCATTTGTCCAGGAAAGACATGCGCGAGAAATCGCGCAACATAACTTAGCATCTTCTTTTATCTGTGTCATTTATCTTTACCTCAGACACTACGGGCCCAAAAACACATTAAACACGTCTCACTCACCGGCCAAGAGCACCGAAAGAGTAAAGATTAATAAATGACCCGTCATGATTACAAAGTATTTACAAAATATTAGAATAGCTGGGTCCAAAATCTTAGCATGTTAACATCAGCATTCCGGAAGTCCACTGTTTGTGACCGTAGTAGGCGCTGTTGTCACTGTCGACAATTCTCTACGCAAAGAGCGTAAATTCGGGCGAGGATGCGCTTTGTGCTCGTGCGCAGCTTTTTAATCTTGCGCAATAACGCGCTTTGTTCTCATGCACGTTACTGTGAGCGGGCTTTTCGGAAAGTCTGTTGAGAGTGCTCACGTGGCGTGGGTAGCTGAACACGCCCATTGAACTGTACAAAGCAGGTTCATTTAATTCGTTTGGAATTATTGTGATTGCCATGGTAATTGTTTTATAGCCAATATGTAGGTGTGTGTATGTGTAGATATATATATATATATGTGTATATATATATGTATATATATATATGTGTGTGTGTGTATATATATACACACACACACACATATATATATATATATATATTCAATTTTATCCTAATAATAGAACAGCAATCACGACAATTCTAAACATTGTCCATTTAAGAAACATGAACATAAATGAGCTTTGTGTTATACATACATGCATTATAGGCTATAAAATGTACATAAGAACATAATATTATAAAATTATATGTTTATAATGTACAAAGTAACCTTTTAGTCCTACAGCAGGTCACCATATATCACGATGCACAGTAACGGGCCTAAAATATTCCGCTACCTTCCCCTGTTTTACACAGAATAGCCTTATTGTTCTCCATATTCACTCCTTTGACATCTAATGTCTTCTTGGTCTTATCCTGAAGAGCATTTAGCTGTGATTAGAACAGTGACTGTGGTACAGCAGGTCACCATATATCACGATGCACACTAACAGCCTAAAATAATCTGTTACCTTCCCCTGTTTTACACAGAATAGCCTTATTGTTCTCCATATTCACTCTTTTGACATCTAATGCCTTCTTGGTCTTATCCTGAAAAGCATTTAGCTGTGATTAGAACAGTGACTGTGGTACAGCAGGTCACCATATATCACGATGCACACTAATAGCCTAAAATAATCTGTTACCTTCCCCTGTTTTACACAGAATAGCCTTATTGTTCTCCATATTCACTCTTTTGACATCTAATGCCTTCTGTGTCTTATCCTGAAAAGCATTTAGCTGTGATGATAACAGTGACTGTGGTACAGCAGGTCACCATATATCACGATGCACACTAACAGCCTAAAATAATCTGTTACCTTCCCCTGTTTTACACAGAATAGCCTTATTGTTCTCCATATTCACTCTTTTGACATAAAATGCCTTCTTGGTCTTATCCTGAAAAGCATTTAGCTGTGATTAGAACAGTGACTGTGGTACAGCAGGTCACCATATATCACGATGCACAGTAACAGGCTAAAATATTCCGTTACCTTCCCCTGTTTTACACAGAATAGCCTTATTGTTCTCCATATTCACTCCTTTGACATCTAATGCCTTCTTGGTCTTATGCTGAAAAGCATTAAGCTGTGATGAGAACAGTGACTGTGGTACAGCAGGTCACCATATATCACGATGCACAGTAACAGGCTAAAATATTCCGTTACCTTCCCCTGTTTTACACAGAATAGCCTTATTGTTCTCCATATTCACTCTTTAGACATCTAATGCCTTCTGTGTCTTATCCTGAAGAGCATTTAGCTGTGATGATAACAGTGACTGTGGTACAGCAGGTCACCATATATCACGATGCACAGTAACGGGCCTAAAATATTCCGTTACCTTCCCCTGTTTTACACAGAATAACCTTATTGTTCTCCATATTCACTCCTTTGACATCTAATGTCTTCTGTGTCTTATCCTGAAGAGCATTTAGCTGTGATTAGAACAGTGACTGTGGTACAGCAGGTCACCATATATCACGATGCACAGTAACGGGCCTAAAATAATCCGTTACCTTCCCCTGTTTTACACAGAATAGCCTTATTGTTCTCCATATTCACTCTTTTGACATCTAATGTCTTCTGTGTCTTATCCTGAAGAGCATTTAGCTGTGATTAGAACAGTGACTGTGGTACAGCAGGTCACCATATATCACGATGCACAGTAACAGGCTAAAATATTCCGTTACCTTCCCCTGTTTTACACAGAATAGCCTTATTGTTCTCCATATTCACTCCTTTGACATCTAATGTCTTCTGTGTCTTATCCTGAAGAGCATTTAGCTGTGATTAGAACAGTGACTGTGGTACAGCAGGTCACCATATATCACGATGCACAGTAACGGGCCTAAAATATTCCGTTACCTTCCCCTGTTTTACACAGAATAGCCTTATTGTTCTCCATATTCACTCCTTTGACATCTAATGTCTTCTGTGTCTTATCCTGAAGAGCATTTAGCTGTGATTAGAACAGTGACTGTGGTACAGCAGGTCACCATATATCACGATGCACAGTAACGGGCCTAAAATATTCCGTTACCTTCCCCTGTTTTACACAGAATAGCCTTATTGTTCTCCATATTCACTCCTTTGACATCTAATGTCTTCTGTGTCTTATCCTGAAGAGCATTTAGCTGTGATTAGAACAGTGACTGTGGTACAGCAGGTCACCATATATCACGATGCACAGTAACGGGCCTAAAATATTCCGTTACCTTCCCCTGTTTTACACAGAATAGCCTTATTGTTCTCCATATTCACTCCTTTGACATCTAATGTCTTCTGTGTCTTATCCTGAAGAGCATTTAGCTGTGATTAGAACAGTGACTGTGGTACAGCAGGTCACCATATATCACAATGCACACTAACAGCCCAAAATAATCTGTTACCATCCCCTGTTTTACACAGAATAGCCTTATTGTTCTCCATATTCACTCCTTTGACATCTAATGCCTTCTTGGTCTTATGCTGAAGAGCATTTAGCTGTGATGATAACAGTGACTGTGGTACAGCAGGTCTCCATATATCACGATGCACGTAACTTGGACTTTGATTTTAAGTATATTTAAGTGTATTTCATTAAACTTTATTTTTAAAAACTGCAAAATAATTATTAAAAAATTATATTATGGTGCATTTCAGAAGCATTTGATTATCATGTACCTTAAAATTAGAACATAAACCTACACAATCACAATAACCACATCAATGAAGCGCAAGTCTTGCACATTACTTTATTACTTTTTTACATGTTTGCAAAAGAAAATGCAGTAGAATTCTAAACTGGAAGCACAAACTGGCATGCAGCACAGCTGAAGTACTTCCTGGGGTCCCCCATTTTAGCACACTGTATGTGGAACCATCGGTCACACCATCACACTGGACCTGAGGAAACAGAAGTAATAGTAATGCAAAAACATTTCTAAGATAAATAACTGAAATACAGTATAGCATACTATCATGATAGATGTATACTTAATACAATTTTTACCCAAGCATTTTCTTTTTTTTGGGCAGTTGTCCTTCCTTGCCCTGCATCCTTCTCCCCACAATAATGGCAAAGTTCACTGAGGTCATCTGGTCACCAATAAAACAATACAACTTAGGAATGGGTTTCATCTGTTAATCATTGAAATAATATATGATATTGTGAAAATCACAGAAATAAACAAATAATACCTGTCTCGTTTAGGAGTGTCAACGCCACCTGTCTTCTGTATTTTTCAGCCGCAGAGGGGTCATTTGAAAATTGAAGAGGCTCTCCAGCAAGTATTTTCTCTGCATACTAATAATGAGATAATAATAATTATAATAAAACATAATAATATATGAGAAAGGTTAATAAATTCCAAAAAGTTAACGCATTCAAAACAACCTTTATTTTCACATGAAATCCGACATGGCCAGTCTGTGATTCATTTTTCAAAATATATTCAAATATTGATGTCAGAGATTCTGTGAGCCAGCTGTCTAATGTTTAGCCTCGCCTGAGATAAAAAAATGTTTGGACCCGGAAGTGGTATTCCTTATGCCATCACTAAACAACCAAATAACAAATAAGACACAGAATAATAAACAAAAGGTGTTTTTACTTTAAGGACAAATATTCCACAGGAGGAACCATCCTTCTGTAGTGTGTGTGGTTCTGTGTTGGCTGTCCACCTGGAAACTTGGCACCCACGTTTTCTGATGAAGGCCCTGAAAGGTGTAACAACAAACAATATGGCAATGGGTGTGGCTCAATCAGCTCCCTAGTCCCTGAGGTTGTGAAACAGTATATGGTGTACACGGATTCGGACACTATGGACCCCGACTCAGTTCACATTTGGACACTGTTCACTCATTTTCCTGTGACGACACTGAGTGAGCGCATTCTAACGTGACTTCACAGCTGGTAATTACTAACTTAACAAGGGGCAAAACAGACAGCTCTCATTATATAAAACTTTAATTAAATTTTTTGTTACAAATGTGATTACAAGTTTGGTTCAATGTTAAATTCGACTGTTAAATCAATTACGCAGACACAAATAACCAGAAGATTTTGTTCCCTACCTGTCTAGCAATGTGTTTATACATTCAACAAAATAAATGCTTTCAAAAGTTCAGTAGCATTTCAATAAGTTTATTGAATTTGTTCGTGCAATTTTGGTTAAAACGTATTCGGTTACACGTGATTTTAGGTAAGGTAACATCGTGAGCATCAACTCTCCCTGACTTTTAACTTGCATTGTGGGAATTTTAAGCGAACGAACGTAATCAGTGCACTGGAAGAATTTTGTGAATGAGCCACCCCCTAAAAATGGCAGACTCCCTGATCATTGGACTGACTACTGAACAAAGGAGCTGATTCAGATGCACCCTATACCATTTTTCCAGATGTTTTGGTTTGGTTTTTAAACTGAGCACTCCATGCATGGACGTTTACCTTGTTGACTCCAAACACTGCTTAATTTTACAGGAATCATTTCCCAAGGGATCCAACACAAGGCTCCTTCTCTCAGAAGGAAAAATAACCTGTGGAATTGAGTATTAGTCATATACTGTATGTTTTCACTGCTGTTGGTAATATTGTAGCTCTCCCCATAATCAACTAATTACTGAGCAAAGTAGTTGGTCTTACTGTCAATATCCAGTGACCAGGTTCATGGACAACTCCCAAAATGATGTTATACTTTGTTGGATCACACTACACATGACACATCAAACATAATCATTAAAAAGAATCAAATTAAACGCAATCTTATTAATAACCTTACAAGCAACAGATACCAATCTTAGGCCTACCTTAAGTCTTGAGCTTTTACCTTCCCATATATTCGTCATTTCGTACGAGTCAATGTGGAAAGCTTTTTTGTCGCTTCGTTTGTTGTTGTTTTCGACTGCGTGGGCTATGTATGCATTGATCACCTGAGGGAAACGTAAAAATGAGTATATGAAACATATATTTATGTATATTTATTAAAGGGATAGTTAACCCATTAACTTAAAACTGGTCATCATTTATGCAACCACATGTGGCCAATGTTAGCAAACAGAACAGACGGATGATATTCACAGCTGGTAAGCTTAATTGCAAGGTAAGTAAAGACAAAGTAGATGAATCAGTCTAATTTTTAAGTTATTTGTAGTAATGGAGGAATGGATCACATCGTTAATACACAGAATACACTGGAACATACAAAGGATATAAAAGTATCATCAGACATAGTGCGGAAAACTACAAAGGATGCTGGGAAATGGAGTCGATTGGTAAATATGTTTGGGAAACATAGCTGGTGAGCTTTATGTTCAAAACATGTATATCATTATTTTCCTGTGTAACATTTTGTGTTCATACAATAGAAGTCGATGGGGTTCAATGTCCCTTGGTAACATGATGAAAGATGTTTCGGTAAACTATACCTTAAATCATACCTATAGTCATTTTGGGAATGTACAAAACCATTATATAGATTAACATGTCAGTTTACCTCACTCTCCACCTCACAATTGGGAGCTGTCTTCCTGAAGTCTTCAAAAAACAGCTTATAGGCCCCCAACCTTGACAGCAGGACATGGTGTTGTTGCCACTCCATGCATCTTTTATGCCTTTGTGCAGTAAAAAAAAAAATGAATATCCAAGAATTCTCGACTTAAAATAACTTGGATGAAGTATAATTACAATATCCGGTCAGAAAGGGTCAATAATGCACACAATTTGTCACTGGATCAGTAACATTGCAAAATGTACACTTGCACATGAGTGCATTTAAGTACATACAAAGTAAATATACTCAATGTATAATATATACCTGTAGATAAATTGTACATATTAGGCATATACGTTATATTAAGGGTATTGACAGAACTACAGCTTAGGTATGTTTTTTTTTTTTTGACAGTGTACAACTTATTTAAAAGTGTATAACATTTTTTAGATCTGTTGCAAGTGAAAAAATCAAATCTTTAATTTAAGTGAAGTACAAGAGCTTCACAATGTTTACTAAAATTTAGATTACAAGTCTAAACAGAAAACAATTAGTTCAAAGTCTGTTTGTGCAGGTTACATACACTTTTCGTAAAAAGGCACTTTACAGCCTCCAGCTGGAGGAAAACATTGGCTGGAAGCTGAAGAACACAGGCCAACAGCTGGAGGAGAAGACTCGCTGGCAGTTGGAGAACAAAGGCCAACAGCTGGAGGAGAACACTCGCTGACAGTTGGAGAACAGAGGTCAACAGCTTGAGGAGAAGACAGGCCGGCAGCTGGAGAAGATGGGCCTGAAGATGGAGAAGATGGGCCTGCAGCTAAAGGAGAAGACTGTCCGTCAGGTGGAGAAGTAGGGCCAGCAGCTAGAGAAGATGGGCCTGCAGCTGAAGGAGAAGACGAGCCAGCAGGTGGAGAAGTTAGGGCAGCAGGTGGAGAAGTTAGGCTAGCAGCTGGAGAGGTCGGGCTTTCAGCTGGAGAAGATGGGTTTACAGCTGGAGGAGAAGACTGGCCGGCAGGTAGAGATGTTAGGCTGGAAGCTGGATAGGTCGGGCTTTCAGCTGGAGAAAATGGCTCGGCAGCTGGAGGAGAAGACTGGCTGACAGCTGGAGAAGACAGGCCTGAGGATGGGCATTCAGCTACAGCAACATCAGGTGGCTGAGAGGGGGGAAGTTGTTGAAGTCTCAATTTATTTGGAATCCTTGGGGTCTCTTCATGGTGGTGCTTGAGGTGGTCAAGGTTTACCTTTTTTAAAGATTTACCCAGCGAATCCACAAGATCCACACTTTTCCCCTGTATTTTGGTTACCATAAATGGACCCAAATAATCTGGATCAAGTTTCCCCCCTTTGCGCTGTTCACTGCGGATATTTCTTCTCCACACCATGTCTCCAACTTTGACACTTTTGTCTGACTTTTTTGAAAGTCGTCGTCTTGTTCTTTCATGTGTTTTCTCCACATTTCTTTGGACAATCTCCATAATTTTGTCATGCTGAGCAATATCAATGGCCACCACCTCTTGTGTACAAGCATTTTCCAAAGAACTATCAACCTGTGAAAACATTACAGTAATGATAATGTTTACCTGAATTAATTGCATAAGTATGTAATATGTTTTTTTAAATGTATGTTTATTTTATGTCTCAGAAGATAAGAGGACATTTTTTCACCTTAAAATTTTCTGGGACCTGTGATGGGTATCGTGCTTCTCTACCAAACATCAGGTAAAAGGGCGAGAACTCTGTTGTCAGTTGTTTTTTGGTGCGTAGCCCAAACATAACTGCATCCAGATATTGGTCCCAGGTATTGGGTTTGTCCTTGTAGTGTATTTCGGGGAAAACTATGAGTTTGATCACAGTAAAAGATGTATAATTAATGATGATTAACTATACCTATTTTATACACTTTATCGGATTCGGCAGACCTGATAATAGCGACAAACTAAATGCACTCTGGCCTTGGAAACTTAACAATCTTACTGTAGCTTAGTACAGTACCGCTCCAGATGTTATAACGAAATCAAGCAGTTTAAGTGACGTTAATATGTGATAAAGAGACACAGCAACAATTCGATTGTAGATAACAAATGCGGGTTTATTGACTATACTAAAACAAACCGACGGACTAACAAAATAACAAATGGTAACGAACAAAACATGAAACATAAATGCAGTGAAGAAGGTAAGAAATAGACAAAAGCAAAGAGTGGCAGTTTTACAAACAGCTATTCACATCTGCATGAAACATCAGGACAGTCTCCTTGTAACAAGGGGTTAAAGCTTAAACGCGGCTAGGATAGTTGAATACTTGCATTGGTTTCTTGAGTGTGCTGTGACAAGTTCTGTGCGCGTTGAAAGGGTTTCAGAGTCCAGATGGTTTCAAAGCAAGCGGGTGAGTCCGTCTACTTCTTTCGTAGAACAGGATTGGTCGACGAAGGTAGGACGAAGTTAGCCGAAGTTAAATGCCGGAAGGAAAACTGTCTCCGAAGAGAGAGACAGGTCTCAGGAGGTGCCGGGCAGGAGCGTGAGGACACGAGAAGAGCTGAGCAAAGTTTGCTTCGTTTCAGTGGTGTTTTAAGCTTGGTAGATTTACGCCCTCAAAGGAGAGTGATCCAATGCGATGAGCTGACTTTGGCGCGAAATCCAGTGTCTTTGTTTCTGCACATTAGCTCATTTGCATTTATGGTCACCTCTACTCTGGTGCTGTAATACTCTGTGAATATGATAAAATGAGTATGGTATAAAGAATACATTTCTGTGATGTACACCATCTTTTAAGGAATGAAGAGAGAAACATTTAGATATAAAACATGACATGATTATAAGTACATTGATCTGAAGTTTGTACGAGAACACAATAAAGCAGAATACACTTAAACACACATGCTCCTGAGGTTATAGGAGAGGCCGAATAACATGGGGACAAAGATACAATGTGGAGATGTAGGTTTAAACCCGTTTTACTATTCTTGTGTGGTTAAAAAGAGGGAAACTTTCAAACTAGTCTGACCATTTGCCCTCATTCCTGTTTAACACATCTGGTGTCCATCTATAGTGACAACGACCCCATCCTCCCTGTTGGAAGTTAATGAAGTCCACGAGTGTTTGTTGGGATTTCCCCTGGTTAATTGATGGATGTGTTACAAAAGGACAGTTGGATCAGACTTGCCGGCGCCGTTTAGAGTTCCACTGGGAGGTCATGGTTTTAACTACTCTCAATGGTCCTCTTTATTTCAAACAAACCCTAAATCTGCTGATGCCGATTATACCCTTACTGACAGGTCAGTGGTTTTACGACGTCCCAAAAGGGTTTTCTCTGTTCGACACCCGGATCTGTAATCACTGGTGCGACCCCTACTGAGAGGTCATGATGTGTTACGATTTCCAAATGGTCACCTTTGTCTGGGCAAGATCCTACATAATCCCCCCCTTCGGCCGACGGGGTTCGCATAGAAGCTTAGTCGGACGATGATGTTTGGATCGTACTAGTCAAAGTGACAGGTGGTCTTATTCGTCCTCAGTGCTGTGGTGCACTGACAGTGGGTCGATCTCGATGAGGTAGGATTCCCATGGAGTGCTGCCCTCTGGGTCGTCAAACGGGCGTGGTCTGCTCCAGGTCTCTCGGGGTATCCTGTCGGATGCATGTGTGGAGCACAAGTGTAATCCCTTGCCTCTCTGTCGACAGGCCTAGCATTGTGATGTGGTTGGGAGCCCTCTAGAGTCAGCTCGAGGTATTGCTCAGAGACAGGAAGAATGACAGGATTTTTTATAGTCTTTTCCGAGGCATGCTTGTGCTTTACATAGGCCTTATGGGCTAGGTCCCGCAGCTGTTGAGTTGTCATGGTGCGGGGGCGGGGGCATGCTGTGACTACTAAGTGTTGGTTCACGCTAGGATGCAGGTTGCGCAGGAAAAGAGTTCTAAAGTAAAAATCCTCCTCCATCTCTGGCTCATTTCTGGCTCCAAAGAAGGTTCGTCTCAGACTGTGGTAATAGGCCTGCGGGGATTCGAGACGGCCCTGTTTAAGGTCCATGGCAGCAACCAGTCCCTGTTCAGACTCTGGGTCTGAAAACTCCTTTATTAGAGCCTGCTTCAGTTGCTTGTAATCCCCTTTGACAGTGTCTGACTGCCGGTCCAGGAAGCTGCGCACCTCGCGGCTGGAGGTAATCCTGAGCAAGTACAGAGTGTCTCTTGGGGAAACATTGCCATGTTTTGAAGATGGAAGTGAATATCCTGCAGGTAGGCGTTTACGTCGTGTCCTCCTGCAGGGTTTGGGGTAAACGTGGGGATGTTCCTGGCCAGTTTGTCAAGGTCCTTGGGAGCCATGCAGTGGGTTGTTGTAGGGATTCTCTGAAGACGCTCCCATCCCTCAGTGGCGGTTAAGGGCTCTTGGATGCTGGCAGGTGATGTCTTAAACCGCAGGCTATCGGCTTCCTCTTTCCCGGATGATGATTGGCTTGGAAGTCTGGTCCTGCTTGTCGGGGGAAGATCAGCGGTGGCTCTTCCCCCCCTTGGTTCAGCTTGAAACATATAGGCGTACTTTAGTTCTCTTTGCACGGTGTCAAATTCCGACTGGAGTTGGTCGTGCTGCTGAGCCAAGGCTTGGGCTTCTGCTCGGGTTGCTTGAAAGTGTTTCTCAGAGGCTTTGGATTTTGCCTCCCTCTCTTTCAGTTTGGTTTCAGCCCATCGTAATAGAGTCTCTGCTTTCTGGAGCTTGCATTCCAGGTCCTTGCGGGCCTGCTTTCCAACCGTTCTCTGTGCTCGGTGTCTGTACGTAGGTCGGTTACGGTATCCTGGAGCCTTTGCACCTCCTCCATTAGCTCTGCGTGCCGCTCATCCGTTGCCAGCTCCTGGGCCTCCAGGGTCAGTTGATCTAGAAGGTTCTTGGCGTCTTCCTGGTTCCTGTGAGCCTCTTCAGCCTGAAGCTTTAGTGCTGCAGTCTCTTGCTCCAGAAGGGTGACGTTTCCGTCGCTCAGCTTCAACTGGACGATGAGATTGTGGGCGAGGGCACCGCTGATCCTAGCCAGCTCCTTGTGGGTGTAGCTCTGTTTTGGATCGGGGGCCATCAGCCGGTTCAAATCGTCATCCAACTGCTCACGGCTCAGGTCCTGTAGGTCCCTGGTCGCCTCGGGCAGGAGGGTCTCCGTCAATGCGGTGAGCCAGACCTCTAGCTGGTCCCAGTGGGTGGCAGGGATGGATAATCTGGACATGCTGGCACACTGGGTCGAGAGAGAAGAGCACAAAGGCCAATGCAAGTTCCTACAAGTTCAGTGAGCTCTATAACACTTCTATGCTATGTGTTGTGCAGCTAACTGGGTGAACAGTCAGTGACATAACTCAAAACACCTATTTAACCTAGCGGTGAATTGGCAGGGCTAGGGAGACGGTGTGTGATTGAGTGTGTGGGCTCAGGGAAAGAGTTCGAGTAATTGTGTCGATGGGTCTAAACTTAGTGTGTCATTCTAATGACCGGGGAGTTTACTTCATCAACATATTACCGAGAATTCCCTGATGGCTCATGCAGATTCAATCTTCCAGAAAACAAAAGGTAAAACAAAATTAAATCAATAACAAAACAAAAATAAAAAGATAGAAAAGGGGCAAGAGAGGGTGCTTAACTTGGCTCCGCTGGTAGGGAACCCTAGGGTTATGACGGGGCCTGCAAGTAGGGGGCACTATGGTGTCATATAGCCTAGGGAGGCAGCTAAGCTCAAAACAACAGGGAAAAACTAAACAGTTTAAACGCGGGGGAAGGGAGCGTTCCTACTTCTCTTTCTGCCTATAGAAAATATGTAGGGGCTGTACCTTATTTGCATAGACCTGGCGTGAAGTGAGGGCTTCCAGATGGGTCCCAGTTAAACAGGTCCAACTCTCCGACCGCTCCGAACACACAGCGGCAAACAGCCCGGACCCCAAGCCCTACGCGCCACTCAGGTGCGACCTCTCAAACAGTTACGACTCTCAGCCCAACCTGACCTTACCGAGTGGGTTGCAGGCTGGTGGGCACAGAGAAAGCTGGGGTTTTACCCGGGGGTGCCACTCGCAACAGACATAGCCCGTAGCCTTTTCTTCCCGCTAAATGGCACTTCCCGTTGTTATATACCCCAGAATTGCTGCAGTGCACCAGCCAGCGCTATTGGTCCCCCACTAAACATAGGAGTGCCAGTGGCTGAAAGTCTCCCTGCGTGCCGTCACCTAGAGTCGGGGACAGAGGTATCCGGGCAATCCACTACCAGTGCCAGATACGCCAAGAGAGTCGGATCCGCTCACCGGGTACCACTGAGGAGAGTCGTCACTTCGCTACCCAGGTGCCCTAGGGGAAGTGCAACCTATAAGGAAACACGAAGGCTGAACAGGGGTAGCATTAATAGCATAGCTAAGAATACACAGGGATGGGCAAGCAAAACGATAAAAGGGGCGAATGCCTTAATCCAATTAAAATAAAACAAATTGTGAATCAATTTAAATTCAAATCATCAAATATTTAATCCGTAAATTAAATCACCTAATAATTGAATCAAATTAAATTAATGATGTTTCTAGGTGGGCTGTATGGGGAGTAATGAGGAATGAAAAACAAATAAACCTATAATGTTGAAAACTGAAATCAAAAATAGAAACAGGTAGCCTGAAAACTAATTATTATTATAATAATAATTAATTAAACTGAAACTCAAAATCGAATAAGTAAATAAACAAAAATAAACTGAGAAATCAAAACAAAAATGGAAATGAGAAGGTAGAGAAGGAAGAGACTGACTGAGAGGACCCACAAAGGGGCGTGGTCGAGCCACGCCAAAAGGGAAGTCAGGGAGGAAGGGGTGGAGTTTAGGAAAGTGTTAGTCACTTACAGCACGCTACACTGCCATCTGGTGTTAGTGAATCATAACACCATATCCTCCGACTTCAACGTGATTACCGTCTCGTTTACACAAAAGACTTTAACAATCACTTTAAGATGAACATTCAAGCGGCAATTTCTGTAGAAAGGAATTTACATCTAAAATAAACGTCAAAACACAAGTCAACAAACTATTTTCCGGACTGGGTCTTCAAAATAATTATGTTACCGCATTTGACGTCAGATTGATATAAATTCAAATCAAATCGCCCGCTTTGGGGGCGTCACGGATGGTGACGTTTGATCTCGGCGGATCTAAGCTACGCATCAGTTCATTACCTGTACGCGTGCGGCAGGATTCTTCGCTGCCCAAACTGAGTTTATAAACACACAGTAACATTCAAACAGACACACAACGGGATTTCTTCGCCGTCGTACAATTAACTTGATCAAGATTTTAAAACACTTCCCTTTTAACGGTCTTCATCTATTGTTTAACTGCACAACATCCAGTAAAGTACAGCACAAAAACAATATCCCTCCGCCTTGTCTCCGAGGAAACAAAAAGCACGCATTAGCTAGCTAGGCTAATGGTTCAACTTCGGGAAGCGGTGTATGTTTAGTTGAACACTCATTGGAACATGCATCAATGGCTTTACATCAGTCTAAAATACACAAAATTCGGCCGTATACATGAAACAGGGAGGAAATCCGCTCCACTATTTCCTTCGCACGAACAAGAGGGTTTCTTCGCTCAAATTAGGCGGTAAACAATATTTGACTCACTATAAAAGATTTCTTCGTTTTATAGGGTAAAATTTAAAATAGCAGTTAGCTCGACCATCATTAACAGTGACTGGAATTTCCTGGATTGAAACTCAGAGTGTGCTTCGGCGCAGCAACTTCGTCATTCATTCAAAGAGCGAGTTTTAAGTTTCGCTCAGCGCGCATTACACACAAATGCCAACACAAATGAACTATGATACTGGTCTTTGTTCACAAACAACGTTTAAAACTGCCCGCATTCTCCACCAATTATGTAGTGAATTCAATGAGGAACAGAATTATTTAAACACTATTCTTCATCAAATATGTAAGAATTATCATGAGCTTTGATCCCAATTATAAGTAATATTTTCTCCACCACCCTTTGTAAGGGAAACAAATATCAATCCAAATTGGGATGAATTTAATTAATAATGATCAATTATAATTATCTGGATCAAATTCATGATTTGGGGAAATCACTTAGCATTACGAGCAGGTAGCAAGAATCGGCATGTTTAGGGACTCCGGATTATGAGCATGAACTACAAACAACATCACGTGTGAAATAAAACAGGACTTTATTATCTAGACTAGACACATACTAATCTAACATACACACACATACAGTTAAGCATTAGAAGATGGTTGAAGTTGAAGCAGAGAGAAGAAAAGAGCATGGATTATGGCAGTATATGATATTCAGAAGATCAATAGCCTGAACTAAACATCAGTTTCTTCTTGTAAAGGACCTTTGTTAAAAGGATTAATGATGCCCTATGCATCCATTAATAAGACTAGGTTTGATACTTGCACGTCTTGCCCATCAAAGAAAGAAAGAGTCCTGATGCAGTTTGTTAAGGCTCCAGTTGATCTTGGCTGAAAGTGATCAGAGAGAACCAGTTTTATGCAGAGGATCTGTATCTGGAAAGACGAGGCCGCAGCCTGGCACAAACTTATGGGTTAAAGGTGAAGTCTTCTTCTAGTCCATCCTTTGGAGATGCAGAACGCATCGAGGTGAAAGAAGAGCAAAAACCAAGAGAAAAGGAAGCGCGAGGAAGAGAGAAGAGAGAAAGAATCTTCTCGTGGTCTCTTTTAAACTGTGAGGATGTCACATCCTACAGACGTGACTGGTCCAATCAGGAGATGGCAACTTTGGAGGGAAAGTTAACTGATTTTGTGTTTCAGATGGTGTTTTGCATGTGAAAGCTGATTGGATGTTCACTAGAAGACTACTAAGAGTTTGATAAAACTAATAAGAAAAGAGTTACCAAAACACAACAAACATCAACGCGAAGGACATCACAAATGTAGCTCATAGACACCAAACATGATCTAAATATCATCTTGGTTAAATGAGTTACTACAAATCTAATAATTCCAGTAGTTAAACACACATTCATGGATACGTTGGATTAATGTTAAAACAGACATAACAACATGAACATTAATACATGGAAATGTTATAAATGAATGTGTACATTTCCATATAAATGCATTTATAATTGTAGGTCTATCCCCAAAGTGAGTAAAGAGAGTTCAGCTCCTTACATTCCAATGGGTCGTAAAATACTCTATCTTGATGAATTGGTGTGAGTTGCTATGGTCACCAGAGATCTTGTCCTGCCCTTGGTGTAAATTGCAGATTGGGGGTTGACCCCCAAGCGACTAGCTTGCTGGTGGGGTGAGGGGTGTTGTTGTAATATTTAAGTAATTTAAGTAGTTATGCTTGTCTGATCGGTCTCAGGTACTACATCCTGAACCAGTTTTGCAAGGACTACAAATGTTCAAAATATATAATAAGTTGTGCATTCAAAGTTATTCTGCAACTGTACTATGTTAATTAAGTTACTGAAAGCTCACTAGTTGTAACGGCTCCAACACAACATTTACACAGCCAGCTAATTTACGCTCTTTGCGAAGAGAAACTGTCGGCATAGTGTGTTCCTCGTGGCCGTGTTGGGGGAAGCCGGGAGGTAACATCTTACAGTATTAAGAATGTACTCTTTGTACTTTCTAATTGTACTGTATGTACTTTATAATTGACTTATTTTTCTGTGCTGTAAACCATATGGAAACATCTGTTATGTAAAAATTTGTTTAGAGCAATACAAAATTAAACACAAACCTTAATTTTCTAAATTCTCTTATTTTTCTTTAGTTTCACACTGTCCAGATTCTGTAGGGTGTGTTTACATTTTGTATCACCATTGCATAAATAGTGGGGTGTATGTATTTTTACCTCTGTATAGTGCCGTTGAGACGCTCCACCAACCCGTTGGTCTGAGGGTGGTAGGGTGCACAGAGGCTTCTTTTAATGCCAAGCACTTTGCAGACCTCACTGTTGATCTACAGAAGTTGTAAAAAAATAAGTTACTAACCCTTCTTGAAACTTCCAGTGATAACTCCAGATGCGAAATGCTATGATAGACCTGGTGTCATATTACTTTAATTTTGTGCATTAATGTAAATCATTACAACATACATTCTTTCATATGTTATAATCACTAAAATACATTTTGCTATATTTGAATCTCGAGGGGCGCTGGCTCAAAACCTTACACGTCATCTCAGAATTTGGTCTCCATGAACCCTACAAATTTTGTAATGAGTGGTGCCCCCAAATGACATTTGTTATGGTGTGAATTGGCATGTCTCAAGGAGTTTCACTAGACCACTCTCATCATTTTTGAACAAATCTTATAAGAGAAAACAATAATTTTTCACATCTTGGGACCACTTGGTAGTGATATGCCGAAACTGTACATGTAACCACAACTTTGCTATGTACTCTTGATGCTGTGTACAACATTTTGTGCATATCGGAAAAAATCTTTAGGAAGAGTTAAAAAAAAAATCAAAATTCCGGGAAAATTTCCTTTAATGGAAAATGATGTCTTATGGTGCATTCAAATTGGCATCAGCCAAGCAGAACAAAATAACTGTGTTTCTACGACTTAAGGTTCAAAAGTTAAGACCAAAAATGTGTATGAAACTTTGGATTCATGGTAGCACTATAGAGTTTGACTTAGAGACTCCTAATTTTATAACGTCATTGTTAAGACTGTCCTCTATCAGTGTGCCACTGGGCTAAGGTCAGGCTCCTGGCTGGGCTTTAGGGTAAGAATCGGCATTACGTTAAGTTCTGAGAAAAGAGTAGGGCAGGCTGTACTAAGGGAAGAGAGCAGGCTCCTGATGGAGTCTGTAACCAGAAAAGTCATAAACTCGTTGTGATAGCCAACTCTGGGACAAGAGTGGGAACTGGGCTGGGACAGGGCTTAATCCTAGTCCAAGAAGAAAAGGAATGAAATTAACCAGCGCTGCCATGCACATATTAGAGATGCATTAAAGTGAGTTTGTGTGCACATTAAAATATTGAACCTTGTATGTAAGATGCTTGCATGATTAAAGAAATGTACTACAGTTAATGTGAGATGTCTTTTTGAAAGGCTAAGGTTCACTGAATGCATTGAAAGAATCCCACTCAAGCAAGACATTATTGCAGCGTTATGTTTGTGCTCAGGTGCTGAGACAATGGCGTTCAATTTTATGCAGTAATGGAGACCTTTCAGTGATGGAATGTACTGAATGAACATTCCCTGTACTTAACGAGTCAATTGAGTCAAAATGAGATTACATGAACTGGTACATGTTGTTTATGGCGTAATATCCTCTGTGTTGCAACAGTGCATGTCTAATTAGGTAACATGAATGACTTGGTTTAATTTAATTTGAACTGGTTTAAAGTTAACTTTTGATAGAATGTTTTGTTAATAAACTGTATTTAAAATTATTTTAAATACAGTTTTATAATTAAATCTATATCAAAATAAATGACGTTATCAAGTTTACATTTTTGCCATATCGCCCAACACTAACTATATGTAAACATATATTATATGCAAAATATCTTGCTCAGGACAGTACTAAATAAAAAGTGTTTTGAAGATACAGCCACATTACCCTTTGGTGTGTTCGCCTTAGAATTTGTTGATGCAGTATATAAGTATAAGAACCATTGGACCAATCAAGAATCTTTTAATAACTTTCTGTCAGTACCGTCTCCAGATGCTACAAACCAAATTTCATGCAAATATGACAAATTTTGTAGGAGCTCAGAAAAATGCATGTTCTATATAATTTAATATGGCGGACAGGAACTATGGTGAAATATGACAACTCTGATATCAAACTACTTGGCTCGAACTTTGGCCAACAAAATTGTATGATTAAAAAGTTATAGGTAAAAATGTATGTAAGCGTTTGGACCGGTTGCGCTATGGAGTTTGGGCTAATGACTCCATATTTGCCATGGTAACCGTTCAGACTGTCTTCTATGTGTGTGCCAAATTTCACAACTTTCCCAAGTACGGTTCTATGGGCTGCCATAGACTCACACTGCAGAAAAAAACTTCATAATAATATTTATAATAGCAACACTAACAAAAGCAGTAGGTGTCTACGCCACTTCGTGTCTTGATCCCTAAAAACATGAATTTTGTATGATCTCTCTTACTTGGTTTAAAATACTCACAATTTCACAGATTCTGTGAGGGTTTCCCATACTTTCAAAGGGATACCTGTTGTTATATATATATATATCTCCAAGGTTAACGAATGTGTTGAAACTCGAAAATTGACAGAATGGCCGTAGTTATTGACTCACTGAATAAAGAGCATAAACTTACCCATTCTTTTATGTCCACAGACATTCCAGGCCTGTAGTACCTCTGAGAAATGGCATCGGTTGTTTTTATCTGTCCAGAATGTGTTCCTTTGTCACTGTAGTGAAATTCTCTGAAAACTGCATCAGCCTCTTCTGCAGTGCTCACGACTTTGGATTTTATTTCTGAACGAGATGCTTTCTTACGAATGTAAAAGAGGTCGTCATCTGCAAAAAAATATATACAAATGTCTGTTTAAAGGTCTGTTTAGTTTATTTTCAAGTAGTGACAGAACTGTTTTAAACATTAGTAAAGTCCGTACCGGTTGAATGACACTTTTTTTTTTAAAACAGAATATGCTGTAAATGTGTGAAAAACCCCCATTGTATGTGTGGGTGTGTGTGTAAACATTAGTTATTTTCAGGCAAAGATAGTTTCACTAGGCTCTTCATTGTCAGAGACAATGTTTATCCCACAATGAATTTTGATTATTGCAAGATATTTTTTATCATTTGGATTATTTCCAGGGTGCCATTTAAAAAAATAAATTAGTTTATTTAGACTATGAAGTCTTTAAGGCTATTTATTTCAGCTGGTAAAGTAACATTTATAGGAAAATGAGGAACAAAAAAGTTAAACACCCAAGCATGATATGCTTAAGTTACATTGGGTGTTTGAGGTGGAAACAATTTCTCATCATAGCCTTCAGAGAACCAGTTTATACTACATGAACACATCATGTTACATGCTTACATTGCTCATGCGGTTTCTGAAGAGGTTTAGCTGTGAACCTGATACAGACAGTTATTGTTCAGCCGCTAGATGCGCACTCCCCACCGCGAACCGCTGTACCCACTATGGTTATGCACGAGGTGCTGCAAAGACGCGGGAGACGCGAACGAACATTGAAACCCGACAATCTAGCACGCGTGTTTACATGGAAACGCGTTGGAAAAGAAGCGCCGAGTTATGCTCGTCACACATTTTACATATTTATTATGCATGCATGTCAAAAGTTCATGGAAGGTCGTTGATAGCGATATAAAATATATAACAAATCGTTAAACTACTTTTAAATTACACATTCAAACTACAAATGATAAAAAAATATAAAATGTAACCTATATGTGCACAAATAATATTTAAAATATACATTTTGATTGACTACATGAAGTTTTCAACAAGTATTTTAAGAAAGTTAACTATGCTTTATTAGTAAATGTGTAATAGCGATCGATGCTTTGGCAGATTTATAACAACTTAAACACAAATACCATGGTTAACAGTTACTGTAGTAAGACTATATTTATACTGGGGATAATGAATATTTGAAAAGCCTAAAGCCATACCCACTAGTGTACTTTTCTCTCAGGTGCTAATTAAGGTTACCTACCAATGATACGAAAGTTAGCTCTTCTTTTTAAAGCGTAACGGTGCTGTTTATCAGCATCTATGGGATATTCCCCTTTTTAAAGAAAGTTCTTCAGCTCCATCTGCATATTACCATCCATTTTCACAGATACAATATCAGTTACCGATCACGTTAATCTCCTTTCCAGTGGGTGCAAACTAGCTAACGGAGCCCCCACGTGATTGGCTTGTGCGATAGGGGGAGATAGGGGGAGATGGGAAGAATATTAAAAAAATTAAAATACAACTATTTTAACTAAATTATTACAGTATTGTACTTTCAGTAATGTAAGATTTGAAGGTATAAAGTATTAATTTTGTGACGATTTAATAACATATGTCTCAGCCAATTACGTGTGACTTTAGTGGCGCCAAATTTTGGCCATAGCCAGCAATGAGGTCAGAGAGGTCCAGATAGTTTTTTAATGCTCATAAAAAAATACAAAACATACATTAAACTGTTTTCAAATGCATATACAACGTACTGTCATACACTAAATCGACCACATCTTTAACAATAAATTATTATCAATTACAATGAAGTTAACAATGGCAAACACAGAACGTTCCCCTAATGTTGGTTCCCATTAGGTTATTTTTGGGAAAACCAAAAAAGAAAGTTCTAAAAACATTCCATACAGAAAATGGATACAGGCAAAGCTAAAATAATTGAATATCATGAAAAGGTCAATATCTTTTGTCACTCATTTCAGAAAGTGAAACCTGACATGGGACAGAGGACTCCGATGCAGGATAGAGCATAAAATATAATTTATTATAAACAGGAAACAGAACAAAAAGGATAACAGAAAAAGCAGAGCACTCAGAGTGCCTGCGTCCGCTTGGACAGTGGACAGAGAGTACAGCCAAAGGACGTCCGAGCAAAACCTTTCTATACAGTCTCACTGTCCGGAAGAGCAGAGATTATCTCCTCGCCTGATGGTCCTGGACAAAAAGATGTAATAGTCTCCTTTAAGCCACAAGCTGTACAGCCACAAGTTGCACTGCACACAAGACATACCGACACAGACCAAAAGAGAAGGCAGGATTAAATAGGTAAAGGGTAACAAGGAACAGGTGAGGGCTAAATAGGTGCGAGGTGCCGAAATTAGCTAATGGCTGCCCAGCTCTGTAAAATAAACAAACAGGCATGGAGCGGGACAGAAACCCATACATTATATAGATTCATTACACATAGAGTGAAATATTTAAAGGCTTTATTTTGATAAATGTGATGATAATGGCTAATAGATAATGAAAACCAGTGTCTCAGAAATCAGCAAATTAACTTAAAACACCTGCAAAGGTTTCCTGAGCCTTTAAATGGTCTCTCAGTCTAAATGGTGCTCTTTAGCATAAGGCACAGAAGGCATTAGATGTCAAAAGAGTGAATATGGAGAACAATAAGGTTATTCTGTGTAAAACAGGGGAAGGTAACAGATTATTTTAGGCTGTTAGTGTGCATCGTGATATATGGTGACCTGCTGTACCACAGTCACTGTTCTAATCACAGCTAAATGCTTTTCAGGATAAGACACAGAAGACATTAGATGTCAAAAGAGTGAATATGGAGAACAATAAGGCTATTCTGTGTAAAACAGGGGAAGGTAACGGAATATTTTAGGCCCGTTACTGTGCATCGTGATATATGGAGACCTGCTGTACCACAGTCACTGTTCTAATCACAGCTAAATGCTTTTCAGGATAAGACACAGAAGGCATTAGATGTCTAAAGAGTGAATATGAAGAACAATAAGGTTATTCTGTGTAAAACAGGGGAAGGTAACAGATTATTTTAGGCTGTTAGTGTGCATCGTGATATATGGTGACCTGCTGTACCACAGTCACTGTTCTAATCACAGCTAAATGCTTTTCAGGATAAGACACAGAAGGCATTAGATGTCTAAAGAGTGAATATGAAGAACAATAAGGTTATTCTGTGTAAAACAGGGGAAGGTAACAGATTATTTTAGGCTGTTAGTGTGCATCGTGATATATGGTGACCTGCTGTACCACAGTCACTGTTCTAATCACAGCTAAATGCTTTTCAGGATAAGACACAGAAGGCATTAGATGTCAAAAGAGTGAATATGAAGAACAATAAGGTTATTCTGTGTAAAACAGGGGAAGGTAACAGATTATTTTAGGCTGTTAGTGTGCATCGTGATATATGGTGACCTGCTGTACCACAGTCACTGTTCTAATCACAGCTAAATGCTTTTCAGGATAAGACACAGAAGGCATTAGATGTCTAAAGAGTGAATATGAAGAACAATAAGGTTATTCTGTGTAAAACAGGGGAAGGTAACAGATTATTTTAGGCTGTTAGTGTGCATCGTGATATATGGTGACCTGCTGTACCACAGTCACTGTTCTAATCACAGCTAAATGCTCTTCAGCATAAGACCAAGAAGGCATTAGATGTCTAAAGAGTGAATATGGAGAACAATAAGGCTATTCTGTGTAAAACAAGGGAAGGTAACGGAATATTTTAGGCGCGTTACTGTGCATCGTGATATATGGTGACCTGCTGCACCACAGTCACTGTTCTCATCACAGCTAAATGCTTTTCAGGATAAGACCAAGAAGGCATTAGATGTCAAAGGAGTGAATATGGAGAACAATAAGGTTATTCTGTGTAAAACAGGGGAAGGTAACAGATTATTTTAGGCTGTTAGTGTGCATCGTGATATATGGTGACCTGCTGTACCACAGTCACTGTTATCATCACAGCTAAATGCTTTTCAGGATAAGACCAAGAAGGCATTAGATGTCAAAGGAGTGAATATGGAGAACAATAAGGCTATTCTGTGTAAAACAAGGGAAGGTAACGGAATATTTTAGGCCCGTTACTGTGCATCGTGATATATGGAGACCTGCTGTAGGACTAAAAGGTTACTTTGTACATTATAAACATATAATTTTATAATATTATGTTCTTATGTACATTTTATAGCCTATAATGCATGTATGTATAACACAAAGCTCATTTATGTTCATGTTTCTTAAATGGACAATGTTTAGAATTGTCGTGATTGCTGTTCTATTATTAGGATAAAATTGAATATATATATATATATATGTGTGTGTGTGTATATATATATACATATATATATACACACACACACATATATATATATATACATATATATATACACATATATATATATATATATATATATCTACACATACACACACCTACATATTGGCTATAAAACAATTACCATGGCAATCACAATAATTCCAAACGAATTAAATGAACCTGCTTTGTAAAGTTCAATGGGCGTGTTCAGCTACCCACGCCACGTGAGCACTCTCAACAGACTTTCCGAAAAGCCCGCTCACAGTAACGTGCACGAGAACAAAGCGCGTTATTGCGCAAGATTAAAAAGCTGCGCACGAGCACAAAGCGCATCCTCGCCCGAATTTACGCTCTTTGCGTAGAGAATTGTCGACAGTGACAACAGCGCCTACTACGGTCACAAAATATCACGGGTAACAGAAAATTTTGTAACACCTGTTTATGCGCTCTCAAAGGACACTTGGAGAAAGGGGCGCCACACAAAAAGTAGTTTCGGGTAAATCTAACATTGCGTTGTTTCCATACTCCTTATGAGTGTCAACAAAATGAGGACGAATATTTAAACAAAGTTTATTTTATTAGTTATTTTATCAACGATAATCAGTTTGTAGGTGGGTTTGTGGTTAGGGATATAAACGCGGATCTTACGGATAAATGTTTATTCTTTGCTAAGCATATGTTCCACTTATGTCCTTATAACAACTTTATATTATCCAGTCTATTGTTTTTCCCTTTGGATAGTTATACTTACATTAGTGACGCCTGGCATACAACTTCCTGGCTTGACCACTGTATTAGTACTCCAGATGCTCACTCTACTCTACCATCAATGGACATTCTTTATGAGGCCTCCACCTCTGACCATGTAGCATCTGTGATGACTGTAGATGTTGAACGTTCGCCTGAGATGAATTATGGGTTTTAGAGGGCTGGTTTGGTTAAAGTAGATTGGACTAAATTTAAGAAAGATGATATTTTAATCTATCAGAGGAAAACTGATTTTCTTGTGAATGAGGTGGTTTTACCCAGAGATGCAATTTTATGTACAGATGTGAATTGTAATGAAAGTTCTCATGGTATAGCTTTGTGTGTGGTTGACCGGACTGAGTTAAGATGGATGTTCCACCAGGAAGGAGAACGATTTACGGCCCTTATGGGAAGGCAATACAAGACGCCGCTGGTTTTCTGAACACAGGGTTCTTGATGGGGTGTAGGACTATAGGAGGATGGAAAGTGTGCTGATGCAGATCCAGTGATAGTCTTGTAGGCAAGCATTAGTGACTTGATTCTGATACTGGCTTCAGCCAGTGGAGAGGGATGAAAAGGGGTGTCACATGAGCCCTTTTGGTCTGTTTGAAGACGAGGCGTGCTGCTGCGTTCTGAACCAGCTGGAGCGGTTTTATAGGCTTTGCAGGAAGACCATCAAGGAGAGCATTGCAGTAGTCCAACCTTGAGATCACAGGGGCCTGGACAAGGAGTGGTGCCGCATGCTCAGTGAGATAGGGTCTGACCTTTCTAATGTTGAATAAGGCGTATCGGCATGACCGCGTTGTCTTTGCAATGTGATTATTGAAGGACAGCTGTTCATCGAATATGACTCAGAGGTTCCTGGCTGTTTTGGAAGGAGTGATTGTGGTATTGCCAAGTTGGGTAGTGAGATCGGTTTACACAGATATATTTTGCTAAATGTAAATGCTAAATTAAGATGAAACCTTGCAGATATACCATTCATGAATTCATGGCCTGTGAGCTGCATTTAACAGTCTCTTAGATTTACATTTAAGAATTTGGCTTGAAAATTAAGTTACGTTAGATAAAAATAAAATAAAATAGTTAAAACGATGTATAACAGAGGGGTGCCCTATTTGCCCTGTGTAGAACAATTCAAAGTAGGGAAGGAAGTAGACGGGAACCGGCAAACATTTAAATCATTTAATCAAATAATAACAGCCGGCGGCCCCTCACGGACGACCGCCGTCGAACAACAACACAGTAAATAAAACATGTTCGGGCCCGGTCCTCTCTCATCGACGGTCCGGTCGCTCGTTCCTTTTATATGCTCCCAATCACCTTGGACCACGGTCTCGCCCCGCCTACTCCACTACACCCTGCACAACTTAAGTTAACTAGACTTTACAAAACTATGGACCCATCTCATTATTATGAAACTATTTAAGCCATAATAACACGTTTCATCTCATTATTATGAATACAATTTTAATGTGCATTGAAAACTCTAATTTGTCATATGGTTTACTGATGGAATGGCAATAGAATACTTATATATTTTTAACACTTTACAACGTTGCATTTGTTAACATTAGTTAAGCATTAGATTACATGTCTGCATTTGTTCATATTTATTTTCATAAAATCATTGAACATGCCCCATGAACTAACATGACCAATTGTATTTGACATTAACTAACAATTAACAAGATTAATAAATGCTGACAGCTGTATTGCTCATTGTTGGTTTCATGTTAATGCAGGTGTTCCCAAATTTTAGATCCGAGACGTATAATCTCTCAAGATCCTCTAGAAATACATGGAAAACACACACATTTATTCCTTTTTAGTAGTTGTCTTATTATGAATCAATACATGTAATTTTAATATATATAATGGTAGGGTTGTATGATTATGTCAAAAACTATATTAGTCCCCTTGATATTGTAATAATGTTGATTGGATTTGACAAGTATATTTGAAATTCACCTTTCACCACATTTCAACACACAGCCTTTCTATTTAATTTTATTTATAAAATTACAAATAGTTGTGTATTTAGTTTCCATGAAAGATTAATAACATTTCTGTCATAAAGTCATGTGATTCATTCTGTGGATCTTTTTTCTTTCTTTTATAATTCTGTAGATCTGTGTCGTCAGTGTTGTCTTTGTAATTGTGACCTCTAGTGGTGAGATGATGAAACTGCAGTTGACTGTTGATTAATATTGATTTTGTTACAGTAGAGTATCGTTCATGTGAATAAAAACTATAACACAATTGATTTCATTGTGCATCTGTGTTTATGATTAAATCTCTGTAGTTGTTGTGCAAAAATAAGATTCTTCCTCCTGATGTTGATCTGTAGATGAAGTAAGTCAGTACACTTATAACCTCTGCTTGGTTCAGTTGTGTGTTTCTTCTATTTAAATGTGTTTACTGATGATTGACTCAAGGATCAATGTACAGTTCTGCAACAAAATGCACAAATAAAAGCATAAATGAAAAGTTATTGTGTCATGTATTGCATGCGTTTGGTGTGAACACACACCTACAGTTACACATGAGGAGACTCTGTGATATTTGGCTGCATCTTGAATCTGTTCAGGGCTCAATGAAATCTCAAGACATTCTGGAGCCAAACGAACTGCTCAGTGTCAGAAAGCATCTCAGTCGCAGGCCATGAGTCCTCCAACAGGATAATGACCCAAAACACACAGCTAAAATCACACAAGAATGGATAAAAAACAACACATGTGACTATTGTGAAGTGTCTTCTGTGAGTCCTGATCTGAAGGAACATCTGTGGAAAGAGCTGAAACCATCAGACCTGAGACCGCTGGAGCAGTTTGCTCAGGAAGAGACGCCAAACTACCTGTGAACATGTTCAGAAGTCTCATTGAGAGCTTCAGAAAACATTTGCTTTCAGTCATCGCCTCTAAAGGTCGTGCAACACAATGTTAGGTGAGGGGTCACATCATTTTTGTCCATGACAGTTTCATTTGTTCTTTTATTTACAATATTACATTGAATAATAAAGTCTGATTTCTATTAAATGTGGAATAAACAATGGAGGACGCCAATTACTTGTGTCAGTTTCAAGTTATTTGAGAAGAAACTGTGCATTCCTCCTTATTTCTGGAGGAGTATCAACACATTTGAGCACGTCTGTGTTTGTGAGAACAGTGATGTGTTCCTTATAACAGTTGAACCACACGCACGCACATACACACATGCACACACATGCACACACGCACACATACACACACACACGCACATACACACACACATACACACACACACGCACACACGCGTCTGACACCCACAAGTCTCCTCCTCCTGGTAACTTCAGTCAATATAAAACATGAAGTTTCTTTAAGTGATGTGAATGTGACGCTTTGACTGTGTTCAGATCACATCAAGTGTTTCTCAGGGTTATTCAAGAACGTATTAATAATGTTTCACACGTTACATGTTTTCTCTTTCTGCTTGTGGCTGGTTGGTAAGTTTACATTCTTTCTTTTGTTATGTAAGCCGCTGTTTAAATGAACTCAACCATAGAATTTAAATCTCACTTAATAATGTTATACCTCCAATATTGTTTATTCGTCCACTAATTTTTCTACAAAGGTTTTAAATTTTCTAAACTTTTCTACAGTAATCATGTCATGTAGCGTAATGTCACATCATTCATCTCTCAAGAGGAAACTGTGTTTGTGTTGTTCAGGTGTGTTTGGTGATGAAGTGAAGTCAGTGTCAGTGATGGAGGGACAGAATGTTACTCTACACACTGATCTCACTCACATACAGACAGATGATGATATATACTGGAGGTTTGGAGAAAAGATCCGCATCGCTAGAATCATGAGATCAGATAATGTTAATCCCACATATGATATTATTATTGAGACTGAGATATTCAGAGACAAACTGAAGATGAACACTCAGACTGGAGATCTCACCATCACACACATCACATCTCAACACTCTGGACTTTATACATTCAGTATTGATATTTCAGATGAACCCAACGTCAAGAAGAGAATAACAGTCACTGTTACTGGTGAGTTGTGTTTATTGTGTTATCATATCTAATTGTTTATTAGATCTTTACAATCACAATCTGACAAATAAAGCAACACTTTTATTTCATGTTGATTGATTTATATTTCTGTAATTCTTTAATATCTTTCAGCTCCCACTGCTGTCAGTATCAGAGAATCAACACAAACATCATCATCATCATCTCAATCATCATCATCTTCTCCATCATCATCATCGTCATCTTCGTCATCATCATCGGCAGGTGTGTCAAGTAACCATGTGATCATACCTACTACTTACTTCAAACTCCAAACTCCAACAACTACAAGTAGGCCGACTATAAAATGTGCTTATGACAGTTACTTCACAAAACGTTCAGAAACAAGATATCATTTAGTTCTTATAAAATAATCCACATATCAGAGTCAGTGAGAACAGACCAGTATTCATTATTATTCATTTTCACCTCTCAGATCTGATCTTTTTGAATTAAATCTTCATAAAATCTTTATATAAAAAATACAAGAGTTCCAAGATATTTTGTTATAAATAAAGTCACAAGTTGTTTCAGTGACAAATAATGTTGAGAGTGTTTAACGATATTGATAATAATATTTTTATTTATTTTGGCTGAAATTTTAAAATTGTCAAAATGTTTTTTTCTTAATCAAGTGGTCATATGCACAGTAAAAATATTATTTTTGCCATTTACATTATTCATAAATAGAGGTTTTCATTCATGCTAAAAAAATGTTGATGGTGATGATTTAGATGATGATGAAGATGATGTTTGTGTAGATTCACTGACAAAACACAATAAAAATTTAAATTTAAAAAACAGTCGAACAGCTTTAAAAATGTTACACAGAATATTCCTTTACATTAATAAAGTACATTGTTTCCTGTATTTACAGATTTATATGAAGCGTGATTTACATTTACATGAAGTCTGACTAACATTTGATCTTAAAACTAATGTTTGGTCATTACTTATGCTAAAGCAAGATCAGCTGTTGTGTGTCAGTCATATGTCCACCTTAACTATAATATATTTGTGTAGATTCATACTTTTTACATTTCACAAGACATTCATGTGTCAGTATGTGTGCATGTTTTGATGATTTGGGGAGTTTTGTGGTATTTATACATAAATCCATCACTATATTAAAGGTGAATTTTCTCTGAATAAACTGAACTCTTGCAGATGTGTTGTTGTTGTGTATCATTCCAGCAGGATCAACACACACTTTATTTAATATAGTTGTGTTGCTGTTGTTTGATCTGCAGAAAACACACAAACACACATCGACAAGGACATTTGAACTACTCATAAATATTTGTTTCATCAAGTGACCTGCAGCTGAAACATCTGTTCAAATAATTGTGTTTTAATCATTGTGTAGTTGATTTCTAATGAAGTGTTATTTTCTGTCATTGTTGTTACAGGTCAGACCTTCTGTGTGAAGGTGAGTTCAAGTCCACACAACTAACACATCAGGTACAGTGATGATGGTCTGTTTCTGTCATTTCCAGCAGTGAGTGTGTAGTCATCTATATTCATAAGAGCACTAGATGTGTGTTATCTGCTCTTCTGATGGGTTTATAGTAGAGAACATCAATACACAACTATTGTGCGGCTACACTAGACAGTCAGACAGCATAAATAACGGTTTAATGTGGTCGTGTCGTGTGAAACTAAAGTGCAGACAAGTTGTGAAGATGTTTGTGATCGTGTGATGCTTGTCATCAGCTTTAACACTTCTTCTGTTACACTGTAGAAAAACATTCTGCAAAAAAAACCCAGAAATGTTATTTAAGCAGGAAAAATAGAAATTAATCGAAAATATGTTTTTATCCTGTAATATTATAGGATATGAAGATAAATTATAAACTCTTATCCCTATTTTTTTGTAAATTTGTTTTCTTTTTCTGTAATTTTATAGTTTTTTAACATATTTTAAAAAATTAAACTGTAAAACAGTCTTTTAATGAATGAAAAATTAAAGAAAATAATAATTTAAAGAAAAATCATATCTTCCCACAACTATCTGTAGTCTCCATTAATCATGTGACACGTTGAAATATTAAACTTCTGTTGTCTCTCTGTCTCTCTCTCTCTCTCTCTCTCTCTCTCTTTCAGCTCTGCTCTTTTATCTGCTATTAAATGCATCTCACATCCCATCATTCAGTTTTTCTCTTTTGTGTTTTCTTACAGGAGTCTGAAATGACAGAGGTGCTTTACACACATTACAGCATTAAATAGGACCAAACTCCTCTGTTACCTGACCAATGATGTGTTGACCACAGCAAGAGTTTCATTTCATGTCTGTTTCATGTCATTTAGTGAGTTTGTGACACTGAAGTGAATTGTTGTTGTGCTTTTAATAGTGAAATTCACCTTTCGCCACATTTGGTCTGTTTTTTAAACCTCATCATCACACGGCCTTTATATTTCATTTCATTTATAACATTACAAACAGTTGTGTATTTAGTTTCCATGAAAGATTAATAACATTTCTGTCATAAAGTCATGTGATTCATTCTGTGGATCTTTTTTCTTTCTTTTTCTAATTCTGTAGCTCTGTGTCGTCAGTGATGTCTTTGTAATTGTGACCTCTAGTGGTGAGATGATGAAACTGCAGTTGACTGTATTGATTAATGTTGATTTTATTACAGTGCAGTATCGTTCATGTGAATAAAAACTATAACACAATTGATTTCATTGTGCATCTGTGTTTATGATTAAATCTCTGTAGTTGTTGTGCAAAAATAAGATTCTTCCTCGTGATGTTGATCTGTAGATGAAGTAAGTCAGTACACTTATAACCTCTGCTTGGGTCAGTTGTGTGTTTCTTCTATTTAAATGTGTTTACTGATGATTTACTCAAGGATCAATGGACAGATAGATGTGCATCTGAGACAAAATGAACAAATAAAAGCATAAATTAAAAGCTATTGTATCATGTATTGAATGCCATTGGCGTGAACACACACCTACAGTGACACATGAGGAGACTCAGTGATGTTTGGCTGCATCTTGAATGTGTTCAGGGCTTAATGAAATCTCAAGACTATCAAGACATTCTGGAGCCAAACGTACTGCTCAGAAAGCATCTCAGTCGCAGGCCATGAGTCCTCCAACAGGATAATGACCCAAAACACACAGCTCAAATCACACAAGAATGGATAAGAACAACACATGTGACTATTGTGAAGTGTCTTCTGTGAGTCCTGATCTGAAGGAACATCTGTGGAAAGAGATGAAACCATCAGACCTGAGACCGCTGGAGCAGTTTGCTCAGGAAGAGACGCCAAACTACCTGTGAACATGTTCAGAAGTCTCATTGAGAGCTTCAGAAAACATTTGCTTTCAGTCATCGCCTCTAAAGGTCGTGCAACACAATGTTAGGTGAGAGGTCACATCATTTTTGTCCATGACAGTTTCATTTGTTTTATTATTTACAATATTACATTGAATAATAAAGTCTGATTTCTATTAAATGTGGAGTAAACAATGGAGGACGTCAATTACTTTTGTCAGTTTCAAGTTATTTCAGAGAAAACTGTGCATTCCTCCTTATTTGTGGAGGGGTACCAACACATTTGAGCACGTCTGTGTTTGTGAGAACAGTGATGTGTTCCTCATAACAGTTGAACCACACGCACGCACACACACACACACACGCACATGCACACGCATATACACACACACGCACGCACGCACACACACACGCGTCTGACACCCACAAGTCTCCTCCTCCTGGTAACTTCAGTCAATATAAAACATGAAGTTTCTTTAAGTGATGTGAATGTGACGCTTTGACTGTGTTCAGATCACATCAAGTGTTTCTCAGGGTTATTCAAGAACGTATTAATAATGTTTCACACGTTACATGTTTTCTCTTTCTGCTTGTGGCTGGTTGGTAAGTTTACATCCTTTCTTTTGTTATGTAAGTCGCTGCTTAAATGAACTCAACCATAGAATTGAAATCTCACTTAATAATGTTTCTACTGTAATCATGTCATGTAGCGGTCACGTCATTCATCTCTCAATTGGTAAATGTGTTTTGTGTTTGTGTTGTTCAGGTGTGTTTGGTGATGAAGTGAAGTCAGTGTCAGTGATGGAGGGACATTCTGTTACTCTACACACTGATCTCACTCACATACAGACAGATGAGATTGTGTGGAGGTTTGGTAAAAAAGAGATCCGTATCGCCAGAATCAAGAGATCAGTTAATATTAATCCCTTGTATAATATTACTAATGAGACTGAGATATTCAGAGACAGACTGAAGATGAACAATCAGACTGGAGATCTCACCATCACACACATCACATCTCAACACTCTGGACTTTATACATTCATTGAAGATGAACCCACAGTCAAGAAGAGAATCACAGTCACTGTTAATGGTGAGTTGTGTTTATTGTGTGTTTAGTTTTGTTTATCAGGTCTTCACAATCACAATCTGACAAATAAAGCATCACTTTCATTTAATGTTGATTGATTTACATTTTTGTGATTTTTTAATATTTTTCAGCTCCCACTGCTGTCAGTAGTGGAGAATCTACACAAACATCATCATCATCATCGTCATCTTCGTCATCATCATCGGCAGGTGTGTCAAGTAACCATGTGATCATACCTACTACTTACTTCAAACTCCAAACTCCAACAACTACAAGTAGGCCGACTATAAAATGTGCTTATGACATTTACTTTAGAAAACTTTCAGAAACAAGATATCATTTAGTTCTTATAAAATAATCCACATATCAGAGTCAGTGAGAACAGATCAATCTCCATTTATGATTCATCGTGACCTCTCAAATCTGATCTTTTGCTCTTTTTATAAAGTCTTCTTGATTTTTTTCAGTAAAAAATACAAAAGTTACAAGATATTTTGTTACATAAACAAACAGTCAAATGTTTTTTTTTCAGTAGCAATAATGTTGAGAGTGTTGAACGTTAATCATAATAATATTTTGATTTTGCCTAAAACTTTACATTTTTCTTATTCCTTTGGTGTTCTAAACCAAGTGGTCATATGCATCTTTTTTGCCATTTACATTATCCATAAAAACACGTTTTCATTCATGCTAAAACATGTTGATGATGATGATTAAGATGATGATGAAGATGATGTTTGTGTAGATTCACTGACACAATGCAATGTACAATTTTAAACACAGTCGTACAGTTTTAAAAATGTTACACAGAATATTCCTTTACATTAATAAAGTACATTGTGTTCTGTATTTACAGATTTATATAAAGCGTGGATTTACATTTACATGAAGTCTGACTTACATTTGATCTTAAAACTAATGTTTGGTCATTACTTATGCTAAAGCAAGATCAGCTGTTATGTGTCAGTCATATGTCCACCTTAACTATAATATATTTGTGTAGATTCATACTTTTTACATTTCACAAGACATTCATGTGTCAGTATGTGTGCATGTTTTGATAATTTGGGGAGTTTTGTGGTATTTATACATAAATCCATCACTATATTAAAGGTGAATTTTCTCTGAATAAACTGAACTCTTGCAGATGTGTTGTTGTTGTGTCATTCCAGCAGGAGGAACACACACTTTATTTAATATAGTTGTGTTGCTGTTGTGTGATCCGCAGAAAACACACAAACACACATCGACAAGGACATTTGAACTGCTCATAAATATTTGTTTCATCAAGTGACCTGCAGCTGAAACATCTGTTCAAATAATTGTGTTTTAATCGTTGTGTAGTTGATTTCTAATGAAGTGTTATTTTCTGTCATTATTGTTACAGGTCAGACCTTCTGTGTGAAGGTGAGTTCAAGTCCACACAACTAACACATCAGGTACAGTGATGATGGTCTGTTTCTGTCATTTCCAGCAGTGAGTGTGTAGTCATCTATATTCATAAGAGCACTAGATGTGTGTTATCTGATCTTCTGATGGGTTTATAGCAGACAACATCAATACACAACTATTGTGCGGCTACACTAGACAGTGAGACAGCATAAATAACGGTTTAATGTGGTCGTGTCGTGTGAAACTAAAGTGCAGACAAGTTGTGAAGATGTTTGTGATCGTGTGACGCTTGTCATCAGCTTTAACACTTCTTCTGTTACACTGTAGAAAAACATTCTGCACAAAAAACCCAGAAATGTTATTTAAGCAGGAAAAATAGAAATTAATCGAAAATATGTTTTTACCCTTTAAAATTATATATGAAGATAAATTATAAACTCTTATCCCTATTTTTTTGTAAATTTATTTTCTTTTTCTGTAATTTTTTAGTTTTTGAACATATTTAAAAAAATTAAACTGTAAAACAGTCTTTTAATGAATAAAAAATGAAAGAAAAAAAGAATTTAAAGAGAAATCATAACTTCCGACAACTATCTGTAGTCTCCATGAATCATGTGACACGTGGAAATATTAAACTTCTGTTGTCTCTCTCTCTCTCTCTCTCTCTCTCTCTCACACTCTCTCTCTCTCTCTCTCTCTCTCTGTCTCTCTCTCTCGCTCTCGCTCTCTCACACTCTCTTTCTCTCTCTCTGTCTCTCTCTCTCTCTGTCTCTCTCTCTCTCTCTTTCAGCTCTGCTCTTTTATCTGCTGTTAAATGCATCTCACATCCCATCATTCAGTTTTTCTCTTTTGTGTTTTCTTACAGGAGTCAGAAATGACAGAGGTGCTTTACACACATTACAGCATTAAATAGGACCAAACTCCTCTGTTACCTGACCAATGATGTGTTGACCACAGCAAGAGTTTCATTTCATGTCTGTTTCATGTCATTTAGTGAGTTTGTGACACTGAAGTGAATTGTTGTTGTGCTTTTAATACTGAAATTCACCTTTAACCACATTTGGTCTGTTTTTTAAAACTCATCATCACACGGCCTTTTATTTCATTTCATTTATAACATTACAAACAGTTTTGTATTTAGTTTCCATGAAAGATTAATAACATTTCTGTCATAAAGTCATGTGATTCATTCTGTGGATCTTTTTTCTTTCTTTTTCTAATTCTGTAGCTCTGTGTCGTCAGTGATGTCTTTGTAATTGTGACCTCTAGTGGTGAGATGATGAAACTGCAGTTGACTGTATTGATTAATGTTGATTTTATTACAGTGCAGTATCGTTCATGTGAATAAAAACTATAACACAATTGATTTCATTGTGCATCTGTGTTTATGATTAAATCTCTGTAGTTGTTGTGCAAAAATAAGATTCTTCCTCCTGATGTTGATCTGTAGATGAAGTAAGTCAGTACACTTATAACCTCTGTTTGGTCCAGTTGTGTGTTTCTTCTATTTAAATGTGTTTACTGATGATTTACTCAAGGATCAATGGACAGATAGATGTGCTTCTGAAACAAAATGAACAAATAAAAGCATAAATTAAAAGCTATTGTAACATGTATTGCATGCGTTTGGCGTGAACACACACCTACAGTGACACATGAGGAGACTCAGTGATGTTTGGCTGCATCTTGAATCTGTTCAGGGCTCAATGAAATCTCAAGACTATCAAGACATTCTGGAGCCAAAGTACTGCTCAGTGTCAGAAAGCATCTCAGTCGCAGGCCATGAGTCCTCCAACAGGATAATGACCCAAAACACACAGCTAAAATCACACAAGAATGGATAAGAACAACACATGTGACTATTGTGAAGTGTCTTCTGTGAGTCCTGATCTGAAGGAACATCTGTGGAAAGAGATGAAACCATCAGACCTGAGACCGCTGGAGCAGTTTGCTCAGGAAGAGACGCCAAACTACCTGTGAACATGTTCAGAAGTCTCATTGAGAGCTTCAGAAAACATTTGCTTGCAGTCATCGCCTCTAAAGGTCGTGCAACACAATGTTAGGTGAGAGGTCACATCATTTTTGTCCATGACAGTTTCATTTGTTCTTTTATTTACAATATTACATTGAATAATAAAGTCTGATTTCTATTAAATGTGGAATAAACAATAGTGGACGCCAATTACTTGTGTCAGTTTCAAGTTATTTCAGAAGAAACTGTGCATTCCTCCTTATTTGTGGAGGGGTACCAACACATTTGAGCACGTCTGTGTTTGTGAGAACAGTGATGTGTTCCTTATAACAGTTGAACCACACGCACGCACATACACACATGCACACACATGCACACACACACACACACGCACGCACGCACACACACACACGCGTCTGACACCCACAAGTCTCCTCCTCCTGTGAACTTCAGTCAATATAAAACATGAAGTTTCTTTAAGTGATGTGAATGTGACGCTTTGACTGTGTTCAGATCACATCAAGTGTTTCTCAGGATTATTCAAGAACGTATTAATAATGTTTCACACGTTAAATGTTTTCTCTTTCTGCTTGTGGCTGGTTGGTAAGTTTACATCCTTTCTTTTGTTATGTAAGCCGCTGTTTAAATGAACTAAACCATAGAATTTAAATCTCACGTAATAATGTTTCTACTGTAATCATGTCATGTAGCGTAATGTCACGTCATTCATCTCTCAAGAGGAAACTGTGTTTGTGTTGTTCAGGTGTGTTTGGTGATGAAGTGAAGTCAGTGTCAGTGGTGGAGGGACAGAATGTTACTCTACACACTGATGTCACTCAGAAAGTGACAGATTTTGATATATACTGGAGGTTTGGAGAAAATATCTTCATTGCCAGAATCAAGAGATCAGATGATATTAATCCCACATATGATATTACTGATGAGACTGAGATGTTCAGAGACAAACTGAAGATGAACACTCAGACTGGAGATCTCACCATCACACACATCACATCTCAACACTCTGGACTTTATACATTCAGTATTGGTATTTTTGATGAACCCACCATAGTCATGAAGAATATCAAAGTTACTGTTAATGGTGAGTTGTGTTTATTCTGTGTTTAGTTTTGTTTATCAGGTCTTCACAATCACAATCTGACAAATAAAAGATCACTTTCATTTAATGTCGATTGATTTACATTTCTGTGATTCTTTAATATTTTTCAGCTCCCACTGCTGTCAGTATCAGTGAATCTACACAAACATCATTATCTCCATCATCATCATCATCATCATCTCCATCATCATCATCATCTCCATCAATCATCCTCTTCATTATCTCCATCATCATCATCGCCAGGTGTGTCAAGTAACCATGTGATCATACCTACTACTAACTCCAACAACTACAAGTAGGCCGACTATAAAATGTGCTTATGACATTAACTTCAGAAGAAGTTCAGAAACAAGATATCATTTAGTTCTTATAAAATAATCCACATATCAGAGTCAGTGAGAACAGACCAGTATTCATTATTATTCATTGTGACCTTTCAAATCTGATCTTTTGCTTTTTTTATAAAATCTTTTTTAATTTTTTCAGTAAAAAATACAAGAGTTCCAAGATATTTGTTATAAATAAACAGTCACATGTTTTTTTAGTAGCAAATGATGTTGAGAGTGTTGAACGTTATTGACAATAATATTTTTTTTTATTTTGGCTGAAACTTTAAAACTGTCAAAATCCTTTAGTTTTCTTAACCAAGTGGTCATATGCACAGAAAAAAAATATTATTTTTTGCCATTTACATTATCCACAAAATAGACGTTTTCATTCATGCTAAAACATGTTGATGATGATGATTGATGTGATGATGAAGATGATGATGATGTTTGTGTAGATTCACTTACACAACACAATAAAATTGAAATTTAAAAAACAGTCGAACAGCTGTAAAAATGTTACACAGAATATTCCTTTACATTAATAAAGTACATTGTCTTCTGTATTTACAGATTTATATAAAGCGTGATTTACATTTACATGAAGTCTGACTAACATTTGATCTTTAAACTTATTTTTGGTCATTACTTATGCTAAAGCAAGATGAGGTGTTGTGTGTCAGTCATATGTCCACCTTAACTATAATATATTTGTGTAGATTCATACTTTTACATTTGACATGACATTCATGTGTCAGTATGTGTGCATGTTTTGATGATTTGGGGAGTTTTGTGGTATTTATACATAAATCCATCACTATATTAAAGGTGAATTTTCTCTGAATGAACTGAACTCTTGCAGATGTGTTGTTGTTGTGTATCATTCCAGCAGGAGAAACACACACTTTATTTAATATAGTTGTGTTGCTGTTGTTTGATCTGCAGAAAACAAACAAACACACATCGACAAGGACATTTGAACTACTCATAAATATTTGTTTCATCAAGTGACCTGCAGCTGAAACATCTGTTCAAATAATTGTGTTTTAATCGTTGTGTAGTTAATTTCTAATGAAGTGTTATTTTCTGTCATTATTGTTACAGGTCAGACCTTCTGTGTGAAGGTGAGTTCAAGTCCACACAACTAACACATCAGGTACAGTGATGATGGTCTGTTTCTGTCATTTCCAGCAGTGAGTGTGTAGTCATCTATATTCATAAGAGCACTAGATGTGTGTTATCTGCTCTTCTCATGGGTTTATAGCAGACAACATCAATACACAACTATTGTGCGGCTACACTAGACAGTCAGACAGCATAAATAACGGTTTAATGTGGTCGTGTCGTGTGAAACTAAAGTGCAGACAAGTTGTGAAGATGTTTGTGATCGTGTGATGCTTGTCATCAGCTTTAACACTTCTTCTGTTACACTGTAGAAAAACATTCTGCACAAAAAACCCAGAAATGTTATTTAAGCAGGAAAAATAGAAATTAATCGAAAATATGTTTTTATCCTGTAATATTATAGGATATGAAGATAAATTATAAACTCTTATCCCTATTTTTTTGTAAATTTGTTTTCTTTTTCTGTAATTTTTTAGTTTTTTAACATATTTAAAAAAATTAAACTGTAAAACAGTCTTTTAATGAATATAAAATTAAAGAAAATAATCATTTAAAGAGAAATCATAACTTCCCACAACTATCTGTAGTCTCCATGAATCATGTGACACGTGGAAATATTAAACTTCTGTTGTCTCTCTGTCTCTCTCTCTCTCTCTCTCTCTCTCTCTCTCTCTTTCAGCTCTGCTCTTTTATCTGCTATTAAATGCATCTCACATCCTATCATTCAGTTTTTCTCTTTTGTGTTTTCTTACAGGAGTCTGAAATGACAGAGGTGCTTTACACACATTACAGCAGTAAATAGGACCAAACTCCTCTGTTACCTGACCAATGATGTGTTGACCACAGCAAGAGTTTCATTTCATGTCTGTTTCATGTCATTTAGTGAGTTTGTGACACTGAAGTGAATTGTTGTTGTGCTTTTAATAGTGAAATTCACCTTTCGCCACATTTGGTCTGTTTTTTAAACCTCATCATCACACGGCCTTTATATTTCATTTCATTTATAACATTACAAACAGTTGTGTATTTAGTTTCCATGAAAGATTAATAACATTTCTGTCATAAAGTCATGTGATTCATTCTGTGGATCTTTTTTCTTTCTTTTTCTAATTCTGTAGATCTGTGTCGTCAGTGATGTCTTTGTAAATGGGACCTCTAGTGGTGAGATGATGAAACTGCAGTTGACTGTATTGATTAATGTTGATTTTATTACAGTGCAGTATCGTTCATGTGAATAAAAACTATAACACAATTGATTTCATTGTGCATCTGTGTTTATGATTAAATCTCTGTAGTTGTTGTGCAAAAATAAGATTCTTCCTCGTGATGTTGATCTGTAGATGAAGTAAGTCAGTACACTTATAACCTCTGCTTGGGTCAGTTGTGTGTTTCTTCTATTTAAATGTGTTTACTGATGATTTACTCAAGGATCAATGCACAGATAGATGTGCATCTGAGACAAAATGAACAAATAAAAGCATAAATTAAAAGCTATTGTATCATGTATTGAATGCCATTGGCGTGAACACACACCTACAGTGACACATGAGGAGACTCAGTGATGTTTGGCTGCATCTTGAATGTGTTCAGGGCTTAATGAAATCTCAAGACTATCAAGACATTCTGGAGCCAAACGTACTGCTCAGAAAGCATCTCAGTCGCAGGCCATGAGTCCTCCAACAGGATAATGACCCAAAACACACAGCTCAAATCACACAAGAATGGATAAGAACAACACATGTGACTATTGTGAAGTGTCTTCTGTGAGTCCTGATCTGAAGGAACATCTGTGGAAAGAGATGAAACCATCAGACCTGAGACCGCTGGAGCAGTTTGCTCAGGAAGAGACGCCAAACTACCTGTGAACATGTTCAGAAGTCTCATTGAGAGCTTCAGAAAACATTTGCTTTCAGTCATCGCCTCTAAAGGTCGTGCAACACAATGTTAGGTGAGAGGTCACATCATTTTTGTCCATGACAGTTTCATTTGTTTTATTATTTACAATATTACATTGAATAATAAAGTCTGATTTCTATTAAATGTGGAGTAAACAATGGAGGACGTCAATTACTTTTGTCAGTTTCAAGTTATTTCAGAGAAAACTGTGCATTCCTCCTTATTTGTGGAGGGGTACCAACACATTTGAGCACGTCTGTGTTTGTGAGAACAGTGATGTGTTCCTCATAACAGTTGAACCACACGCACGCACACACACACACACACACACGCACATGCACACGCATATACACACACACGCACGCACGCACACACACACGCGTCTGACACCCACAAGTCTCCTCCTCCTGGTAACTTCAGTCAATATAAAACATGAAGTTTCTTTAAGTGATGTGAATGTGACGCTTTGACTGTGTTCAGATCACATCAAGTGTTTCTCAGGGTTATTCAAGAACGTATTAATAATGTTTCACACGTTACATGTTTTCTCTTTCTGCTTGTGGCTGGTTGGTAAGTTTACATCCTTTCTTTTCTTTTGTTGTATGTGAGCCATTGTGTTAATTGTTTCAATCCTTTTTAAAGATCAAACATAAATCTTACTTGTCTTATAAGTTTACTACTAGGGTTTTGCAGTTTTTATACAAATTTCCCATGGGAATTCTGTACTGTAGCTGGCACAAATAAAGATTATGTATTGTTTAGTAATTGTGTGTTGTTTTGTTCAGGTGTGTTTGGTGATGAAGTGAAGTCAGTGTCAGTGATGGAGGGACATTCTGTTACTCTACACACTAATCTCACTCACATACAGACAGATGATGCGATTGAGTGGAGGTTTGAAAGCCTCCGCATCGCCAGAATCAAGAGATCAGACAATATTAATCCTAAATATTATTATAATAAGACGAAGATATTCAGAGACAAACTGAAGATGAACAATCAGACTGGAGATCTCACCATCACACACATCACATCTCAACACTCTGGACTTTATCAACTCTATATTAATATAACAAATAAACCCGTATTCAGGAAGAATATCACAGTTACTGTTAATGGTGAGTATGTGTTTGTGTTCACTGATTTTACTGTTTTATTGGTCTTCAGAATCACAAACTCTTACAATCTGACAAAGCATCACTTCTCTTGACTGTTGATTTATTCACATTTCTGTGATTCTGTTATATTTTTCAAACTCCATCATCATCATCCTCATCAGAGAGTTCAGTTGTGGCAGGTAAACATATGTTTATATTTACAAGTGTGATATTTACTTTAAAAAACATTTTTATGTTACCTTTCTTAATATGAATTCATAGATCATTTTTTGATAGTACATTATCGAATAATAGACATTGCCATTCGAGGGAACTCTACACTGCGTCAAGGAATGGTGCTCTGAAGATGGTGTGTGAAACTAACACACGATTTATAGTCGCATGGCGATGATGTTATGAGTGATGCGGATATCAGAAGGTATAAATAGAAGGCGGAAGCAACGCAAATCAGCTTCTGCCATCTCAGCAAAGTGCTCTGTGTCTGAATGTGTCTCGTTTTTTGTCCCACCAAGTAATCTAAGTTGTTTTTGATTAAATAAGTTAGAAGCTCCTCTTTCCCCTGGATATGAGGAGTGATTAAAGGTTGTTACCCGGGTGGTAGCCAGACTTAGCGTTGACTGGCCCCTCCTCTGTGTAACACTGGTTGTTTCCCACATAGCAGACAGACTCGGCCCGAATGTGGCCTCAGAATGGCACTGGTGGCGCATTGCCGGCACTGGCATGCAACAAGTCAGCCGAGTGTGGGCCATGTGCGGCAGTGATGATACTGGATCCATGACGGCAAACAATAATTGGGCCGATTGTGGATGGAGGTGTTGGACCAATTGTCGATATTAGGTCTGTGGCCCAGATCAGTCTAGCGATTGTAGGCTACATTTGACATTGTGTAATTCACAATTATTGCAGTTACATTTATACATATTTTACGGTGTACATTTTGGCTATAGGTTACAGGCAGATTTGGTTAACTCAGCTCAGCCTGTTCTACTGAAATGTAGAAATATCAAGTTAACCAGCACTGTCTATTCAAAGTACTTCAGGCAGACTATTTTTTTAAGTAACCTGGCCTTAAAAAACTCTTGCACATATTTTTTTCTATTTAATGCTTTGTCATATAACTAATTATTTTCGTAGGTGGCATAAATTGTGGTTTTAATAGAAAAGGCTATTGGTATATGATGGTATTTTAATGGAAACCTTAAGAATGGGGTTCTATTGTTTTCCAGCAGGGAACGAGCGTGCAATATAGCAGTGTGCGAAGATATATTTAAGGTATTTGTTACAGAATAGGTTAATAATGTGTCAGTGAAGTGAAATACTAATATCATAATCAAATAATTCCAAAATGAGATAACGATTTAAATAATGAGAAAAATGTCACATATGTTTTCATATGTTAGTGTACTTTTTAATTTTATGGCTTAAATCAAAATAAACCAACACTTGAAAATAAATCTATTTTTGGAGCAAATATATAAATAGCAAATATATAAGTATATTTGTGAAATGCACATAACAATGAATAATAGGCCCACAAAAATATGTTTAATAGCAAAATATTTTTTTTACTTTGTGTAACAAACATTGAACCAATAAAAATATGCTCACACAATGTAAACACAAACAAGGCAAGACTTTGAAAAGGTAAAACTGATGTTTTGAAAGACATAGAAAACAGCATCTCATGACAAAACCTTCAATTTACTGATTCACATGTGTGACTTTAAATTCAAACTCCACAAACTGTCACAGGTTCTCGGTTTAGCTTAATGAAATGGTAGTAGTCAGTCTATCAGGGAACAACAAAGAAGTCAGTGTAATGACCTGTAGGCCAACATCTGAGCTCTTGATATCTTCAGCTGGGTCTCACAGATAAAAAACGAATCAAAACAACGAATCAAACAATTCATACCGATTACAAATCCATTCACTCACAAACTCATGTTGCAATAATATTCACATTATTGTATAACAACACAATTCTCTGTGTAAAATATTCCACCTGAATAAAATATCCAATCAGTGTGTATGGAACAAAACTGAACAACTAGTTGTTGATGACATCACGGTACACACATGGGACATATGGTAACATAAGCTTCTTATAGTTTGAATTCCAATAGTTCATGCAGTCACATATTGTTTTTCAGTGACCATGTTAACAGATTAGAACATTTATACACAGCACATGTGCTGGAAGGACTTTTGAAACACAAGTGTTGTCAGAGGGTTGTTGGCCAAACAACATTAGCATTTGAAGGATTTATAATATCTTCCTCACCTACAGTGGTATAGGGACAGCACGGCATGCAAAGCAAGTGCACCAGAACACTCTGATGAAGGGGATGGCCAGTACATTTAGTTACAGTGAATATAAAATTCAACTTCTAAGATATTTTATTTACTAGTTTAATTAATGAACGCTTAAATAACTTTCAGATCTAGATATAACATACTGTTTACATCATTTGTCCCTGTTCTATTTTTTTTTCTTATTTCATAAATTATGTTTTGCTGCTTTGCATCTACCTCGAGCAAAACAGTGGTGGTTTTATCTTCAATTGAAATAGCCAAACCCTTATCTTAAATTATGCTTTACACTTTATCGATGCTGCATGTGGCCGTTTTAAACTAAACAACAGACAGGCCGTGTGCTATCACGACAATAAATTAGAAGATTATAATGCAAGAACGTTTCAAAACCCAAAACAGTATAACAACTTCAAGTGGGTTCTTATTTATATTTAAGTATAAGGAAGTGTTTAAACACAAAACACATTGCTTACCTCAGACGATGGTTAATCGGTGGCGGTTGGCAATCAAATCAAATGTGCAGTCTCTGCGCGTGCGCAGAACTCCGACTCCTCCCACCATGGTTTCAACCAGTTTGCTATCTGGATCAGTTCATCCATTGGCTGATTAATTGTTTTGGCGCGATTTACATGATAACGACAGCTTCTCCCGTCATCTGATTGGTTGATTTGAGTCAGGTTCACTTTGGATTCGAAAACTATATTCCCGCCCAGGATTTTTCTCGTCTCTTCTTCAACGGCTGTTTTTAGGTAAGTGTGGTCGGTGCTTTTGTTGTTAATAGGAACAATTTTCTTAAACGAGTAATTTTATCAGACTCATCCATGTATTTTCAGAGCCAGATTGTGTTATTTAGTGGGTTTTGAAGCAAAATTATTTGAGTAACGTATGTTGACTGAGGATTGATTAGAGGGTTTTGCATCTGAACTTTTCATATGCAACAGGATCAATGTTTTTCTATAATTTATGCTTACAAATATTAACATAATCAGCCTTCATAGGGGCATTTGTAACAACTGAATTTATTGGTTTAAAACGTTTCACCTTTGTTTTACTATATAGTTTGATAATGTATTACTAGTTTGTCAGGGTTTATACAATAAAATCATGATAAATATTTATTTAAAAATGTATTCGCGTGAAGTAACAAGTACAATAATTTCAAAATGTACCTGATTATAAATATGTAAATGTGTTCATTTGTAACTGCTCAAGTGTCTGCATTTATATATAAATGAATGGCACTCATTAATGTCCTTTATGGTTTTAGACACCACTAATTTGGGATCGTTAAACACAACATTATCTTCTGGAATGGCTAAACTGTTAATGAAAATCTACTTCTGAGATAATATGAGCTTTAAAATTTGTTCCCATCTCTATGATATACATCTTTGACATGAGATTATTCACTTAATATGTAACCTAACTTTTTAATTAATTTGGCAGAAATCCTCCAATTCACCATCAGCGGGGCCGAAATCCTCCAGTCCAACTACAGATAAGCCACACAGCTCCTGACCCATTTCAGAGAAGGAACATTGGCCATGACCCAAAAGGACCATTAAATCCTCAACTTTTTCTTGATACTTGTAAGTATATATTTATATCTCTACAAAATCTCTTTAATAAATATGAGATTGTGTGCTTGGTGTTATATGGATTTTAATAAGTTTTCAACGAAAAACTTATTTGCATCTCTTCTGCGTAATATCATCACTAATCAAGCGCACTGTGCTATGTACTCATTGTGTATAAATTACAATAATCCTTTAAATTGTTATTGTAAAACAATATGTGACCCTGCCTCTGAGAACCCAGCTGAAGTTGTTTTGGACCTAAAATCATAAAATAATGTACATAAAATTATGTGAAAATATAATGTTTATACGTTTAATATTGACTGACTAAGCCCATGTCAAAGATCTAAATCGTATTGAAATGAATGACTGAAATCACACTTTGATGCTCATTCTCTCAGAATTAGATTTCACAGACAGGGTCACAAAATATAATGGACATTTAAAATGAAAGTTCTTTCTGAATTACTCGCCCTCTAGTTGTTTCATTCGGTTGAACACAAAGAGAGATATTTTGGAATAATGTTAACAACCAACAGTTCTGAAGCACCATAGTTGGAAAAACATGTCATTTTTTTGGTTCTGTTGAACACAAAAGAAGACATTTTGAGTAATGTAGGAAAGCAAACATTTCTGGGGAACTTTTGACTATATTTGACATTTTTCCTACTATGTCAGTCAATGGTGCTTCAGAACTGTTGGTTGCTAACATTATTCCAAAATATCTCTCTTTGTGTTCAACCGAACAAAGAAATGTATACATGCTTGGAACAACTACAGGGGGATATATCCCTTTAATTATTTCTTAAGATGAAATAATGCTGTTTATAGGTAATGTTCATTTTAATTGTTATCTAAAAAAGGACATTAGGGATAGTTTAAGTATTTAAATAATATAAGTTAAGGTGGTAAAAAATTGTTACACCTTTTATTGCATGTACTTAATGTGCATTATCCGTTATTTTATTTACACCATAGTTTCCACACTTAAACATTTTATAAACAATGACCTAAAAACGGTTTTTTTTTTGTATTACCAAAACTATATTTAATAATCATGTATGTCTTTCAGCTGCGGTGAGAAAAAGTTCCCTAACACGCCATGCCACCGAGCAGGAGGCAGATGGTCATATCCAGACATGGCTTCAGCTTGCTTCATATAGGGATGGAGGAAGAAGAGAACAGCTGAAGAGAATGGAGACGATAAATAGCTGTGCCTCTCATTTAGAGCCTCAATAGCTTATGCGCGTGAACACATAAGAAATACAATCATTTTTTCTCATTTCATGTGCACACACGCAGATATGTGTTATGTTTTATAAAGTTTAATTTTGTCTTTCTTTGGTTTATAACGTTTTCATTTAGTCTGTCTTCCGTTTCATTTTTTCAAGTGTTAAGGTATTGTTCATTTAAAGTCTAAAGGTTTCCGTTTTACATAAAAAAATATGCTCAACACAATGTGTTCACTTTATTTGTAAATAAAAAAAGTTTATTGAAAAACATAATTCAGGTATTGAAAGTTATTTGTTCAAATGATTTTGGCAATCGTAGGCTGAACTATGGCTAAATTTGGGGGTTTCTGGTTAAAAGCTGGCATTGATCTGGTTTACTTGTGGCTACGATACGGCACCCAGTATTAAAACCTACTCTGGCCAAGTTCAGGGCCAGTTATGGCATATTGATTGTATGAGGCTCGGACCAGTTGCGGCCCATATCTGGTCATGGTCTGTAATTTGGATCCGGGCCACCCTAGGGCTGTCATTCAATGTTGTATGTGGGCCGAGGGAAAAGGATTGGTGTGGGCCGGAGCTGGGCCAACACAAAATTGTTATGTGGGTTGGTTCCTGTGTGGAAGCTTGAGGACGAGGCCTCCTTCTCAGGTGTGAGTTCCTGCATGGGATCTAGTCGTGGTTTAAGAAGGGCTTCCCCAGGCACCCTTTGGGCCCATTGAGTCCACCTCGGACAAACATTTGTCCCTAAAGCTGGCCTTCATGGTAGCATTACCTCTCTAAAGCCGTGTTTGGAGTTCGCTCCAAGCAGGATTAAATCCATTCCTTGCCCTAGACCGGGGTATGTTCAAAAGGTATCTAGGAATGTGACCAGGACCCTAGTTCTTCAGGCCTTTCATCCCCCGCCCCCAGATTACATTTATGATTCAGGTCAAGGCATTAGAAGAGTATTTAAGAAGATCTTATTCACGGCGAAAATCTGATGAATTGTTGGTTTATTCTGGACCGCAAAGTAGAGGTCAATCGGCCTCTAATCAGACCATTAGTAAATGGATCGTAGAGCCAATTTCTTTAGATTACGAGGTGCGTGAAACGCCTTCGCCTCTGATCATTTGGGCACATTCTGCTAGTATCCTCTGTGCAGGATGTTTGTGATTCTGCAGGTTGGTTTTCCCCTTCCTACTTTTTGAGTTTTCTCTCAATGAATTAAGGTGTTGTTGTGTATCATTACAGCAAAAGAACAAACAAATGGAAACCCGGATTACATCATTCCTTTCTCTTGTGCCGCTGTTGGATTTCTGGTGGTTGTAGCACTTCTGATCATCTGCAAGAAACAAAAAACAAACAACAACAGGGTACATTTAAATAATTAATGAAATTGTTGATGTTATGGTATGTTTACACATTTTGTCTCATATTTTATCCAGAATCCTAAAGACATTCATCTTGGGTTAATGGACTGTTACAGTCCTGCAGCTAAAGCATCTGTACAAATCTTATTTTTGAAGACTGAAGAATGCAGAATGAGAGTTTTGTTGGTTCATCTGTAATTATTGTTACAGATCAGACGCGTGAAGACCAGATCACATACGCTGATCCAACATTCTACCAACACGACACCAAAACAAAGGTAAAGCAATTCTAAAACCACAATTCACTGATATTTTCATTTATGATCTCTACTATCATTAGGTAAAATATGGTCATTTTCAAGCTTCATTAAATGCAACAGATTTCTCTTTTACTAAACCATGACAGATAATGAAAATCAACACAAAAACGTAGAGCCCAAATTCTGTCTTTATTATTCAAACTAGTCGTGTACTATGGTATAAAAAAGAACTCAAACAAAAGATTGGAAGTCATTCAGTTTATGTCTCTCTGCCTCCATATTGGTGAGGGCAAAAGCTGACCACAGGGACACACGAGTGAACGGTGGAGCTGCAGTTTTCTGGTCAAAAACATAACATCAGTTTTCATTTTTCAACTTATTTCAATACTTTTCTATTTAAGTGGCGTACAGAAATGTTTTGACACCACTTAAAGTTGGTTGAAGACTTAAAAATGTGTTTATTGTCATGCGGAACCGTTAAAACTCAGACCTGTCAAGCATTCATTCAGGCTTAATAACTGTGTACACAACGCAAATGTGAAATAATTTAAGGTAAATGCACATCGCTTTTTAAAGCTTCTACTGTGTTTTTTATGTTTTTTGATTGAGTTTCTGTGTTTGTGTTTCTCACAGAGCGCTCAAGAGGAGGATGAGGTGGTCTATTCAGGTGTTGTCACAAAACGTTGATCCGTCTGTTCTGATATGATTCTGTTTGCTCAATATTGTTGCTCAACACAGATTTTCTTTGATTAAGTCATTTTTTTAGAATGTTGTGTCCTTACATTTTAACTTGCAAGCAATAGATTTGATCAGAACGCTGATGTTGTGTTAACTGGGATTCGAACCCATAACATAGTGCTGTACCAAGTGAACTAAAAGAACATCAGCAGTCAATTATTATCAGCAGAAGTCACAGATATCATTTATTTTAACACTCACAAACAAAAAACATTGATTTTTTTTGTAAATGGTTATTGTTGTTATTCTGTGCTTAAGTTGTGAGGTGTTTTGAAAGAGCATCACAAAGGCACGAACAGTTATAATTATCTATAAATTAAACATTCACTGTAATACAAAGAGGCAAAGATTGGTATCCACTTTCCACTTCCACTTTTCCCATCTCCACTTTCCTGCAGGGTTAAGCTCCGATCTCATTTAAAAAAACCTGAACAAGTGGACCGATCGGCGTATGACATCAAAGCATTATCTTTATTCAATTTCGACGGCAGTTTCTCAGCCCCCTGTATTTCATCAGGATCAGTTTCTAAAGTGACAGAATGTCCCTCCATCACTGACACTGATGTCTATTACATGAAAAAACGATAATTAACATAAAGTCCAGTCCACATATCAAAAATGAAAATATGTTTCTACCATACCTAAAATACACATTTTAGTCACTGTTTTGCATTACACACAGTTTCTTCTCGAAATCGCTGCATAGCCTAGTAGTAACATAAAGACCTTAAGATTGAAAGCTGGTGTACAAAACCCTTCCACCTTTAACACAACTTTGTTTAGAAGTAGCTTAATTCAGTGTGAACACCACAGACTTGGCAACAAAGACAGCATTTGTTCTGCCCTCCTGCACTTTCTGAAGACAAGCGGACAGAAGCATCTCTCTGCGTGTTATTTTACATGATAAAAACAAACTGTTTGTCAACAACTATTTATATACAGGAACAATAAAGGAAAACATAATTGGTTTAAAGAGAGACTGACTGGTAGCTCTTTCATTCTAATGGAGAATCTATCTTGATTAGAGTTTTTACATTAATCTAATTTTTAACAGATTGTGTTACAGTATTACTGTATTATAAATCATAGCAAGCATGTTTTGTGTGCATCTTTGCTGTTTACATGTTCCAGACTAGACGTCTTGTCAATTGTTGCACATACCGAGCTTCAGCAGACACATTAAACAACTTAACACCGTGTGGGTTTGACACGTGTTGGCGGCTTGCAGTGCCCCTCGGTATAATCACACATGCTCACGTGACGCGTGTGAAATTAAAGTGACAGACAAGTTGTGAAGATGTTGTGATAGTGTAACGGTTGTCATCAGCTGTAACTCTTCTTCTGTTAGCTCATCTGTCAAACATATCAACTATAAATCATGTTGTCATAAATCTCACTTATTTACAGTGATGTTGTGATCTATCTGAGAATGAAGTTTGGGCGGCATTTTCCTTATAAATAATCTTTTCAGTTCAAGTCTCAATGCATTAATATCTGACTTAATTTGTTATCATCTCTGTGTTTGCTTTTTTATCTGCCGCCAAATGTGTGTTATCCCATATTATAAGTTTTCTCTTTTGTGTTCTCTTACAGGAATCTGAAATCACAGGTGCTTTACACACATTATATTAATAAAAAGGATCAACTCATATGATCTGACCAATATTGACCAGAGTTTTCATTTCTTTTTCATATCACAGTTTGATTTTATTGAGTTTGTCGTGACACTGGACGGAATTGTTATCTTAATTGCTTATATTGTCTTTAATATTTCTCCATGTATTAATTAATATAAAAATGTAATACGATGTATGTAAAGCAAGTAGCGGACATATGGACAACTTTTAAGATGTGTTCCTCATAAAAGCTTTGACACCCACAAGTCTCCTCCTCCTGTGAACTTCAGTCAATATAAAACATGAAGTTTCTTTTTTTTTTTAAACTCATCATCACACGGCCTTTCTATTTCATTTCATTTATAACATTACAAATAGTTGTGTATTTAGTTTCCATGAAAGATTAATAACATTTGTGTCATAAAGTCATGTGATTGATTCTGTGGATCTTTTTTCTTTCTTTTATAATTCTGTAGATCTGTGTCGTCAGTGATGTCTTTGTAATTGTGACCTCTAGTGGTGAGATGATGAAACTGCAGTTGACTGTATTGATTAATGTTGATTTTATTACAGTGCAGTATCGTTCATGTGAATAAAAACTATAACACAATTGATTTCATAGTGCATCTGTGTTTATGATTAAATCTCTGTAGATGTTGTGCAAAAATAAGATTCTTCCTCGTGATGTTGATCTGTAGATGAAGTAAGTCAGTACACTTATAACCTCTGCTTAGTTGACTTGTGTGTTTCTTCTATTTAAATGTGTTTACTGATGATTTACTAAAGGATCAATATACAGAAAGATGTGCTTCTGAGACAAAATGCACAAATAAAAGCATAAAGAGCATATTTCTATTAAAGGGCCGGAAAATGTACTTTTAAATGTTTATCTACCAGAAGTTGAGTTGTGAGCGTGTGTGCAGAAACACCCTGTAATTATACAATCTATCTATTCTTATTTTTGTAATCTCCTATAAACCACAACAGTTACACTAAATAGGCTGTTGGCGATCCCCTAACAATCTGATGTCACATTGTTTACGGCTGCCCATGACCGCTCACAGACTCCGCCTTATGAGCAGGTAGCTCCACCTTTCGCCAGAGACACGCTGTCTGTCATTTTCAGACAAGAATAGATGAAGTCACTAGCCAGCGACAAAAATGTATAAGAAACAACAAATGTGTGCTGTTGTTGAATGTAAATGCGAACATAAAAAGAGGCCGGGAGGAGGCCTTTCAGACTAGCCAGACTTTGTCCCGCTGCGACCTTGGCGGCCAGAGTTGTACACTATCTAAAGTCCCAGGCGGGACGCCGAGATCTCTGCTTCCAGGGAAGAAGCAATTTTTTCGGATCGACAAACCAACATTCACTGGTCCGTATGTCTGGTCCGGACAGACTTACAGAAGCGAGCCTGGACTCGTAGGAAGTCAAGTCGATGCGACCCCTAGGTCAGAAGCTAGAGCTCCCGGTAGCCGGAAGGTTTAAAAATCGAATCTCCGGTACCTGGTGTTTTCCATTTAATTCATATTTATGAACAAGGCATTAAGGTGATTTTTATGGCTTTGGTTGGACTGGGCATTACAGTTGTAATTGCGCTTTCTGCCATATCGCTTGCCTTGATGACATGTTTAAGCATTCTACCTCCTATTTTGCATACGGGGAGGGAAGCAGAAGCTCACTTGCATTTTCCATTGCAGCCACAAATGGCCACGTTCAACATATCGTAATGAAAGATATGTGGTGTAGGTTGAGCTGAAACTTGAAGGACACATTCTAGGGATACCACTGACTATATTTACATTGCAGAAAACACCGGGGATTGCGGCCCTTTAAGTTTTTCATACTCTTTGAACATGCAGGGATGTAAGGACTTATAAGAGAATATATCCTTTCTATTTGAGTACTTGTAAATAATAATAAATAGCATATATGAATTAAATAAGATCAAAAATGAAAACTCTTCTGGAACACAGTGACCTCAGACTTGAATACAAGATCACATACTCATCTGCATATACTGAACTGTACAGCCCAAAATAAAGTTCACACGTTTGTTAAAGGTGCATGTGCGTCAGTTTCACACATGATGGTCGGATAAATAAACTGTCAAGAAACACAAATAACTGCAGTCGTCTCAACCTTACACGCAGTATATATTTTCACACATTGCTCATTTCTTAGAAGAGCCTCCACATGGCAAATCCATCATCACATTCATTCATTCATTTGTTTGGGAATAATTGACATAGTTATCATGGATAGAAACCACTAGGATACTACAGTGAGAAAAGAGTGAGAAACACAAAGACTTGTTTTAAACCAGCGTCACACCATTAGATGAAGTGACGTTACCCACCCAGAGCAGTTTTGCTGTGGCGTCCGGGGAGCAGCTGTCAGGTTAAAGCCCGAGTCTCTAACCGTTAGGCCACGATTTATGATAAAGAGTCATGCTGGTGGAATTAAACTATATCATTTCATATACACACATCAGAAGCCACATTAGTTAAAGCTTTAGCAATGTAAGTCATAAACGTTTTACTGCTAAAAAATCCTTTAAATACTGTTCACAGTCAATAGACTATAATACTGAAGAGGACTTAATATAAAAACTAAACATTGTGGTTACGTTATTGTAGGATATAGCACGTCCCAAACAGCTCACATCTGGAGTTTACGGCCTGTTTCCAGTGGGATAGTGGGATTTTGTCCTTGAGGAGACTGTTTGACATTTTTGATCATTAGGTCAACAGATATTTTTATATAATTGATCAAAACACTTCACTATATGAGTGTGAATGCTCATAAAGCTGAACCCCCCACACACACACACTCTTAAAGCCACACCTCTCCACATCCTGTTAACTTAACTCAACACACATATTTATATTCATAAAGTGATTCACTTGTGCGTTCAGTTCAGCTCACTTTTTTACTTGTTCATTATTCGCACTATACTGAAAATGCTTCACAGGTTATTTCTGTCTGTGTTCTGTCTGTGCTCGAGGCTGATGGGTAAGTTGACTTTGGTACTTTTGTTGAAGCCATTAGTTAACTATTGTTGATCCACAGTTTAGTTCACAGAGACTTCTGTTTATTAAGAAATGTGTTGTAGCGACTGTAAAAAACACCAAAGCTCATCTGAAGTTGATAAAGGTTGTTTTAGAAAGAAGTTATTTTACATAAACTTTGACTTGAAGTTACTTTGGGGAACCTGAAATAGTTTTTATAGCATCGCTTTAAAGAACCTTTTCTACATCCGCATATTGTGTGTTTTTAAACAGCTTGCAGATGAACCCTTAAGGATAAAAAAAACAAGTATCCTTAGATAACAATGACTGTTCAGTTATTAGAAAAATATTACTTTCTATATCAGACTAACACTCACTTTAACACAACAATGACTTCATGTTGAGAGCTGAAAACATGAATCTGTCACTGAATATCTGTTTGTGTTGTTCAGGTGTGTTTGGTGATGAAGTGAAGTCAGTGTCAGTGATGGAGGGAGAGAATGTTACTCTACACACTGATCTCACTGAACTACAGACGGATCATGTCATCGTATGGAGGTTTAAAGACATCCGCATCGCCAGAATCAAGAGATCAGTCAATATTAATCCCACATATAATGAGGCATTCAGAGACAAACTGAAGATGAACAATCAGACTGGAGATCTCACCATCACAAACATCACATCTCAACACTCTGGACTTTATCAACTCAGAATTAATGTAACAGGTAAACTCAAAGTCAAGAAGAATATCACAGTTACTGTTTATGGTGAGTATGTGCGTGTGTTCACTTTTTTACTGTTTTTTTTTAAATAGTTTAAATCCTTTAGTGTTCAGAACCAAATGGTTATAAGCACTGTAAAAATAATACAAAATTATTGGTATTTTTTTTGCCAGCACATTGTCGATTAATAGACTTTCCCTATCGAGGGAACTGTACACTGCGTCAAGGAATGAGGAATGTAAATATTGTGAAACTATGCGATGAAACTAAGCGATGACGTCACGAGTGATGCAGGTATCAGAAGGTATAAATAGAAGGCGGACGCTTCGTTTGTGGGGCTCCAGATGGATGTTGCTGAGGGTGCTGAGACGGCTTCTGCCAGTTTCTGGAAGGGGTTCGGGAGACGGCATAGTGGCTTCTTCCACCACATCCAGCAGCCCAATGCACTGCTCTAGCTCTGAACAGTTAGAGAGTGCTGGTTTTCATACACGGGACACAGAGGAGCCTCACAAAACTTCTCTTTCCCCTGGATATGAGGAGCTATTAAAGGATGTTACAGACTTAGCGTTGACTGGCCCTTTGAACAGCAAGAGGTTAGTAGACTCGATGAAAGATTGCTAAAGAAACGGGTACAGCCTTAATGTGGAGGATCAACACTGGTTGTTCGGTTCTTGTGTGGAACCTTGAGGACGAGGCCTCCTTCTCAGGTGGGAGTTCCCGCATGGGATCTAGCCGTGGTTTAACAAGGGCTTCCCCAGGCACCCTTTGAGCCCATTGAGTCCAATTCGGACAAACATTTGTCCCTAAAGCTGACATTCATGATAGCATTACCTCTCTAATGCCGTGTTTGGAGTTCGCTCAAAGCAGGATTAAAGCTATTCTGTACCCTAGACCGGGGTGTGTTCAAAGGGTATGGAACTTGATCAGGACCCTAGTTCTTCAGGCCTTTCATCCCCCGCCCCCAGATTACATTTATGATTCCCGTCAAGGCATTAGAAGAGTATTTAAGAAGATCTTATACATGGCGAAAATCTGATGAACTTTTGGTTTATTCTGGACCGCAGAGTTTAGGTCAACCGGCCTCTAAGCAGACCATAAGTAAATGGATCGTAGAGCCAATTTCTTTAGCTTACGAGGTGCGTGGAATGCCTTCGCCTCTGATCATTTGGGGACATTCAACTAGTATCCTCTGTGCAGGATGTTTGTGATTCTGCGGGTTGGTATTCTCTGCATACTTTTAAATCTGGAGATTTCTTCCTAACCACGTTCCCAAGGGCATTTCATTCCCCATAGAGTCAATCCTGTAGAGTTTCCTCGGAAGGGAAGCATGTAGCATAGTTCCCTGAGATAGGGAACGAGACACTTTGTCTCCTTCCCATAACTCCTTGTGCCTGGAGCATTTGCTTCATTTTAAATGTGTTTTTGCAGAAGCTGATTCGCGTTGCTTCCTCCTACCGTTTACACCTTCCTGTATCTGCGTCACTCGTGACCTCAATAAAATACAGCTGAACAGCCATAAAAATGTTCTAAGAAAATACATTAAAATTAATTCAGTATATTTACAAATTTTCTCTGAATGAATGGAGGTGTTGTTGTGTATCATTACAGCGAAAGATCCTAAACAAACAAATGGACAACCGGATTATATCATTCCTTTCTCTTGTGCTGCTGTTGGATTTCTGGCGGTTGTAGCTGCACTTCTGATCATCTGCAAGAAACAAAGAAACAAACAACAACAGGGTACATTTAAATCATTAATCAGACTGTTGATGTGGAAGTTTATTAACACATTTTGTCTCATATTTTATCCAGAATCCCAAAGACATTCATCTTGGGTTAATGGACTGTGACAGTCCTGCAGCTAAAGCATCTGTACAAATCTTATTTTTGAAGACTTCTAATGAAGAATGAGAGTTTTGTTGGTTCATCTGTAATCTGTCATTATTGTTACAGATCAGACGCGTGAAGACGAGATCACATACGCTGATCCAACATTCTACCAACACGACACCAAAACAAAGGTAAAGCAATTCTGAACCCACAATTCACCCATGTTTTCATTTATGATCTATGCCATCGTTGGGTAAAATATGGTCATTTTCACAAGCTTCATTTAATGCAACAGATTTCTCTTTTACTCAACCATGACAGATAACGACAATCAACACAAAAACGTACAGCCTAAATTCTGTCTTTATTATTCAAACAAGTCGTGTACTATGGTATAGAAAATAACTAAAATAAAAGATTGGAAGTCATTCAGTTTACGCCTCTCTGCCTCCATATTGGTGAGGGCAAAAGCTGAACACAAAGACATACGAGTGAATGTTGGAGCTGCAGTTTTCTGGTTAAAAACACAACATCATTTTCATTTCTCAACTTATTTCAATACTTTTCTACTTAAGTGGCGTACAGAAATGTTTTGAATCCTCTTAAAGATGATTGTAGACTTGAAAATGTATTTATTTTCATACAGAACCGTTCAAACTCAAACTTGTCAAGCATTCATTCAGGCTTAATAACTGTGTACACATCGCAAATATGAAATAATTTAAGGTAGATTAAATACAAATTGTTTTTTTAAGCTTCTACTGTGCTTGTATGAGTTTTGATTGATTCTCTGTGTTTGTGTTTCTCACAGAGCGCTCAAGAGGAGGATGAGGTGGTCTATTCAGGTGTTGTCACAAGATGTTGATCCGTCTGTTCTGAAACGACTCTGTTTGCTCAATATTGATGTTCAACACAGATTTTCTTATATTAAGTCATTTCTTAAGAATGTTGTGTCCTTACATTTTAACTTACAAGCAACAGATTTGATCGGAACGCTGATGTTGTGTTAACTGGGATCCGAATCCATAACACAGTGCTGTACCAAGTGAGCTAAGAACATCAGCAGTAATTTATTATCAGTAGAAGTCACAAATATCATTCATTTTAATACTCACAAACAAAAAACATTGAAACAATTTTGTGAATGGTTATTGTTGTTATTCTGTGCTTAAGTTGTGAGGTGTTTTGTTTTGAAATAAAAGAGCATCACAAAGGCACGAACAGTCATGTTTTAATTATATATAAATTAAACATTCAATGTAATACATAGAGGCAAAGTTTGGTACGGTAGTCTCGAATTTATTCAAACGTATTATTTGCATTTACTGTTTTAACAAGCGTGTTACACTGGATAATTCAGATCAAAGGTTCTTAACTTTGACCTGCAATGTCCACTTTCCTGCAAGGTTAAGCTCCGACCTCATTTAAAAACACCTGAACAAGAGAACCGATTAGCGTATGACGTCAAAGCATCATCTTTATTAATTTTCGAAGGTAGTTTCTCAGCTCCCTGCATTTCATCAGGATCAGTGTGTAAAGTGACAGAATGTCCCTCCATCACTGACACTGATTTTATTTCAACTTAGCAACACCTAGAAAGGTCGTATAGACCCTAACAACCAAATGAAACACCCCAGTAACCAGTAGAAATACATTAGCAACAGACATAAAGTAATGCATATTTAAATGCATTTGATGGAAGGTGCAGAACTATAAAAAGTTTGTCCAGAGATTGCATCGGTCAATAAGACGTCCTGCTTGCCAGTCAAACTACTGCATGCACGTGTCCTGATTTATGTCCTTTTATTTACTGTAGGCCAAAGTGCTTCTTATGAAACAGAATACGCTGATATGTATCTTTTCCACAACAAAAACAGATTCAAATTACAATCAATTGTAAGCAAATAACAACAAATTCAATTATTAAGTGATGTATCAATTATTTTATATTATTAATGCAGTGGATCATTACTAAATTCCGCCCTCTCCCGGTGAGTTGGGGTAACATCACAATTTTGAGTGTCCGTGATCTCAAACCGAGTAGTTTAGGTGAATATACGCATTTAAATATATTATTATTTGGGACATAGTCACTCTAATGTCGAACACTATAAGGGCAGATAGTATGCGAACGGGTTTGCAGGGTAAGTTATGTATTTGAATCAGGGGCGTAAATCCCGGGGGGGACGGAGGGGACATGTCCCCCTCTATCCAAAGGGTTGTCCCCCCTCGATCAATTAAATTCGCTATTGTCATAAATATATTTATGTTAATCTAATCTAATTGTGTAATTTGTAGAAAATACAAAAGCAAAAATGCGTTTTAAATTTAGAAACTGTTGAGTTCCCCCTCCCCTGCCTCTCACAATGGTTTGGCCCAATGCCTGCTCTCCACGTTCATCTCTGCATTGCGCAACACATTCAAGTCAGTTATGCGGCTCAGTTCATCAGTGGATGTTGAACTCCAGTAAGAAAAAAAAAAAAAAAAAAAAAAACTCCAGTAAAAAGGCTATTTTATTAACTTTAAATGATGTGATTCTCTTTAATGTAGGTGATGCTGATTCATTAATAAATTAGTTGTTTCAAAAAATGCTGATTACCGATGTATTTTTCCATGAATCTGCTATGTTAGCGATTAAAACGTTACTTAGCTAGTAAACGTTAGCTTGTTGCATAGGACTTCACACATTGAAACTAACACGCCGAAGCCGTTTCGCATTCATTGTTATATTTTAAGCGACCTGACATGATGTGAATATTAACCGCAACAATTAGCCACCGATCCGGCCATTCAGGTCCCGTGTCACACACAGCCGCGAACATACCGGTTACAATTTTGTGACGTTGGCACTTTATCTAGCGTCCACAAAAGGTGCACAGCTTTCATTCAGTTGGAGAGGATCGTTTTCTCAGCATCTATTTTGTGCAGTATGTGCGCGGCGGATATGCTAACCATTCAGTTTACTGCAACTCGGGCGATTCATCAACGAGTACAACACAGAATTTAAGTTTGTTTGGGTACACAAACATGAACAAAGTTTGTTAGCGGAGATTGGGCACTACAGGGGAAAATAACAACCACTCAATAATGTTGATGTACGGTTACTTTGTCAAACAATGTTGCAGTATAAATCAGGATAACATTTTAAAAGTGTTTAAAAAGTGACTCAATGTCAACGTGTAGTATCATGGGTAGTTCCTGTCTTCACAACAAAGACAAAAAATATATATAAGATATTTATATATAATATTATATAAAAAGCTTTATTGTTCACAGTTCAGTTATATGACTGCAAGTCTGCATGATGAACCTATAAACCTAATTCTTATTGTCGCTTAGTGTCGTATTAAGTACAATTTTGACTGTATTATTTGTGTCCCCTTCGAAAATTGCTCTTGAGAAATGTTATATGTATCGTCCCCCCCTACTGATAAATGACATTTCCGCCCATGATTTGAATGGATCCTCGCACTGTGCTCGCGCAGACGATCTTCCTGTGAGGAGGAGGGGGCGTGGCTTTGAGGAGCCACGAACCCTGTGGGAGGATGGGCCTATTTATCTTCTATCGGTATCTTGACTGTTATATTACTAAAACAATATCCAATAAGACAATCAAAAATACATATTATAAAAGTATCTTGATATAAAACATTTAAAATGATAAAAAACGTTTATGTAGATTATTTGTTCATATATATAATGTGATTGTTATAGGTGAGCTTTGTGGTGCTCTGTGGGAAGAAGTTATTTGTTTCTCAGACAGTGAGGACTGTTAAGGATTAAGTTGACGAAAATACTTTCTAGAATCTCTTGTCCTGGGTTTGGTACTCTCAAGTACTTTTAGGTGTGTTTCTTGAACAAAATACAAAAATAAAGCGCTCTATTGGCATTTCAGCAAATAAATCAGTCATTCTATGCGTGTCCACAAGATGGCGCCATTCATTCCTGCTTCCTGATCACGGAGAGGAACGTGATCAACAAGTTGAACTGTTGTCATATATATATTTCGTCTAGTTAGCGTGTATTATATAAAAAAACATAATTAACATAAAGTCCACGCCACACACAGAACACAAAGAACCACTTTTTTCATTTATTAATAATGACATGCATTGTGTATTTAATATAACATGTTAACGCATCTCGAACACAACACTAGCATGCGTTTTCTGTTAAAACAGCCAATACTAAATAATACGTTTATCCATTACAGCACATAAATGATCAGACACAAACACATTTTTAATAATGTTTATATTTAGCTGATAGTTGTTTAAGTAAGTATTAAAAAGAATAACTTTTATTTTTCAATTAAGCTCAACAGCATATGAAGATGATCTTTTAAAGAGGACGGATCATGAGATAGTAAAACTGTAGATGTTGATGATGTAACAGATGTGATGATGAGCATCTATCAGCTGATCAAACTTCATCTTCTGCTTTAATCAGTAAAGGCATCAGAACTGTTGTTGATTCATTTTATTTAGTTTTGACTGAATCTGTCAGAAAAGAGATGATTTCAATATGTCAACAATTTGCCACTGAAATAACATTTGGAAATGACATTTACAATATTATTTAAAGGAAGTATCATCAATAGAGTTTTTGTCATGGTTCCACCTCTCCTTGTCAGGTATTTCTTGGTTTAGAGGTGGAATCATACAGAATCCTCTGTTTCTTGTGGGGAGAGATGGTTGTGACACCTGCGGTCTTCCATATTCTCCCCGAGTCACGTCATTGTTTCCCTACCCTCCTGTTTCCTAGTTTGTGTTAATTACCTTACCTATAAGAGTCCTCATGTTTCTTTGTCTCGTCGCTCGTTCATTGCCTGATGCCGTTCATTGTATGTGAAACCTGTATACTGTTCGTGTTCGTGTTCTGTTCTGTTCTGTTCTGTTCTGTTCTGTTCTGTTCTGTTCTGTTCTGTTCTGTTCTGTTCTGTTCTGTTCTGTTCTGTTCTGTTCTGTTCTGTTCTGTTCTGTTCTGTTCTGTTCTGTTCTGTTCTGTTATGCTATACGCTATACGCTATACGCTATACGCTATACGCTATACGCTATATGCTATATGCTGTTCCTGTGTTCCTGTTCCTGTGTTCTTGTTCCTGTTTATGCCTGCCGTTGTATACTTGTTACCTCGTTCCTTGTTCCTATTCTCTGTCAAAGTAAGTGTAGTTTAGTCAGTGTTAGTGTTTTGTATCAAGTGTTTGTTTTATCAGTTTAGTTAGTCAGTGTCCTTGTTCGTTGTTCAAGTTTATAAGTTTTCTAGTCTTGTTTTCCCCATTGTGGGTTTTGTTTTGCTGTTTTGTTTAGTCTTGTTTATTGTTATATATTAAAATATCTGTTAACCCCTACCTGCCGTCTCGTGCTTGCCTGCACTTGGGTTCTCCCTTGAAATCCCTGACAGTTTTACTTCATTCTTACAAGAATTGTTCTTTCACTCCACTGAAGTGTACAAATGAACATTCATTCATTCAATCATTTATTTATTTTGTGAAAGATGTGTGCAGATTAAACAGATTCTGACCGCTAAATATAAATGTTTGAAAGTATACTAAAATAAATATAACATATGTTACAAATTAAATGACACATTAACTTTGACGTCACAAAACTGAAGTCTAAAAATCTCAATTAAAACCTAGGTAGGCAGTTTTTGAAATCAATTATATTTTTGTTCATTGGTTACTTTTCTGTTAATAACAAACTTTTAAAGGCAAGTAATATGAGTGGACACTATTTTCTCTAGTATTTTACAAAGGTCAGGGAGATTTAAGAAACGGTCTATAGTGTAGTTCATTGTGATCTAATGTTTGGTGTCTTGATAAGAGGCTTAATAACGGCCTGTCATGATTCCACCTCACCTTGTCAGGTATTTCCTGGTTTTGAGGCGGAATCAGACCGGATCCTTTGTTTTATGTTGGAGAGAGACTATTTTGGCCCCTATTGGTTTCCATTCTCTCTCTCTCTCTCTCTC